>RJWH01005107.1:37464-85428 GCA_004363575.1 Solenodon paradoxus | reverse complement strand
TCCTCCTTCTCCTGCTCCCCCTCCTCCTCCCCCCAGCCCCTTCTTCCCCCTCACCCCTTGTTTTCTTCCTACTCTTCTTTCTCTCCCTCCCCCTCCCCTTCCTCTCTTCTTCCTGTGTAGATGTCAATTATGATTTAGTTTCCTATTCATCAGTTCTGGTTCTTACTCCCTTCCATTTCATCTCCAAATGACTATTTTATCTTTCCTTTTTGACTCATAGTAGCTTTCCCCCTCCAATTTTTTTTGTTAACAGTTGTATTGAGTTGTAATATGTAAATATATAACTGTACACATATAATATGTACAGTTTGATGAGTTTGGACACACCAAACACCCCTGATGCCATCACCATAATCGAATAGACACATCTAAGAACTTCCAGTTTCCTGTTCCCCACCTCCCCTTTCTTTGTAAGTGGTGAGAACACTTAATAGTCTTTATTAAGACTATGGATATGTATTAAAATGTATTTTTGGAAAGGTGAAATCCTGACATTTGCAACAGCATGGGTGGAGTTGGAGGGGACGATTCTCACTGGAATAAGTCAGAAGGAGAAAGACAAATACCGGATAATCTCACACATATGTGGACTATAAAGAAACAAAGCAAACAAACAGTCAAAACAAAAACCAACCCTGCACATTGACAACAGAACCAGGTGACCAGGAGGGAAGGGAGGTGGGGCAAAGCAAGGAGCAGGAGGGGGCCAGCGGTCAGGGGTAGAGGACTGTTGGTAATTTGGTGGTGGGTATAGTGTGTTCTGTGTCTAAGGAATAATGGATCCGTACATCTAATTGATCGTACTTTTTAAATAAGATTTACCTCAATAAAATAAAAAACGCATATTTAGCTTCACTTGATATTATCTATACTTTTAGTTTTGTAAAATATACAGAGGCATGTTGACATTTTTAAGAGTTTATTTGAACAACAGTGCACTTAATCACGGGAGCTCAGGAGAGAGATTAAGCAGAAGTTAAGTAAGAAAATGATTGACTGGCTACAGCTTGAAGCTCAGCTGACTGGAGTTGGTTGTCCTTAGGTTTTAATTTTATAAATCTGGAGCAGTTACTGACTTAGATTTTGGTTTGGTTTACATTAAAGAGTTTAATGGACTCATGGCTAACTCCTTTAACTGCTCTCAATTAAATGGGATTGTTCACCAAATAAAAACGGTCAGTCATTTCACCATCTACCTTTATTTAAAAAAATAAAAATACAAGAAATGGAAGTTCATGGATGAGCTAAGCTTGTTTATTCACTGAGCATAATCACCGCTTTAAGGGGGTGAGTCCCACAGTTTGGAAACCAGTGATTTGGGGAATAAAAACCCCCACCTCCCACTTCTACTCTCTGCCTTCTGTTTCTCCATGTCTCTCTGTCCCTCCTTGCCCCCCTTCTTCCTTTTCTCCTCACCTCCCTCCTTCCTACCCTTTCCCCACCGCGGCACCCGCAGCAGTTGATGAATTGATGTTAATCTGTGATTTTTTTTTCCCTTCCAGCTGAACTGGGCCTGTGGTTTAGAGATAAAAAATAAGGGCTCTGGTACCCTAATATCTGGACTGGCTGCACTCATTAACAATATATTCTTGGGGAATCCAAGTAGGTTGCTCTTAGCCCTGTTTTTGCATCTTAGAAATGAAGAAATGCAACTGCTTTTTCTCTCTCAGCCCCCTGCAAGACTTTATAACCCAGAACTCCCTGAATTCAGAGGGACTCCAATCTGTAGTGGCCATTAATCCACTGCAACAAAGACAAGTGCTTATTTGCATACAAATAGAATGCTAATCAGGAAGCACAGATAAAGCTCACCAGAATCTAGATGGGCTGTCAGCACACCATTCTGGAGGTGCCCAGACCGGGTAAGCACAGGCAGAAGAAATTAAATTAAACAGTGCAGGAACCTGCGTGCTATCCGTTATCGGGGGCTCCAGGCCTGCACGCAGAACAGAGCCTGGCTCCCGGGTGCTGAGCGCGAGGAGGCCTTATCGCTCTGGTCCTGGAGTCAGGAACTATTATCTACCCAAGCAGAGGGATTACAAATAATGTTTGGGCCTGATGGGCAGCGGCTAGCCCACATGGTCTACTGCTCCCAGAAAAGGGTGTTGGCAGAGCAGAAGTCAAAAGCTGGAGGTGAATGCTTGGGAATCACTGCGAGAGTCTCAGGGTCACCGGGAAGGTTCACCCAATTTCTCTGCACCCGACTTGAGTCTTCATCTCGTAAGTAGTTCTCATCTGAATCCTTATCTTACACTGTTATTGCAAGAATGAAACACAGTATGGTGGCCAAGGTCCCTCTGGAAAATTCTAAGCACAATCCAAATAATGGGTCAACTTTCTGACAACTTTCAGGTGCCTGGTGTTTATCGCATGCTTAGCCGCTGTGCATGGTAATGGCAGCCAACATTTATTAGGCACCTACTGTGTAGCAGTGTTATTGCAAGTGTCTGAAATAATTCAGCGTCATCGTGTCCACTGCCGTTCATTCTTACAATGTTGAAGGTGGGGCCTATGCGCGTCCTCATTGCGGAGACTGGAAAAGGGAGGTCAAATTGTTTGTCCACGGTCACAGCTAGTGTGTGGCTGAGCTGAGGACACACCTTCTAGAACCTGCCCCTTTAACCACATGTTATCTGCCCTTCAGTAACAATTATAGTACTGAGCCTTGTTTAGAAATAAGTCCAGTGTTTCATGTGGTATATATTTCATGTACTTGGGAGCATATTCTTGATCCTATCGCTTAGTTTAATATTATATAAACATATTTCCATGCCTTTAGCAAGACCTAGACATAGTTGAACATCATTTTGTTGAAAGGAATTACTATAATCTACTTCCCCTGTGGTTCAGGATTTAGTTTCTGTCCATTATAAATAATTAAAAAATAAACATCTTTGCCCCAACTTTATCTCATTTCTGAAAAGCAGAATTACTGTATAAAAAGTATAGTCTATAAAAAGTATATATCGTATAAAAAGTATAGATGTAATATTTTTTTGAAATTTGAAAGCAAATTTATATGTAAAATTAGAGAGAATGAGCTAATGAAGGCAGTGTTTCTATCACCCACTTCAACAGTTAGCACCCAAGCCAGTCTTATTCCATCCATTCCCTCCCCACTCCACAGTTATTCTGAAGCGAGCCCCAGATGTTAATACATTTGTGGTTATTTCACTATGAATTTCTGAAGGACAAAGATTCTTTTAAAATATACTGGTCAGATCAATGTCACATCTAAAATTATGAACAATAATTCTTTAATATTGTCAAATATCCTGTCAATTCACATTGCCTTGATTTTTAAAAATATTTGAATCAATATCCAAATGTTTCATACATTTTGATTGGTGCGTTGGTTTTTCAGATTTCTTTATATCTATAGAGGCCCCATTCTATTTTCTTCTGTTGAAGACATTATGTCATTTTCCCCCTATAAAGCCCCACAGTTTTATTTGCATCCCTAAAGTACTTAATATGTTTTCCCCCATCATACACACACACACACACACACACACACACACACACACACACATACACATATATGACAGGTTCAGGCAAGAATGAAGGTGAGTAGGCAGACAGGAAGAGAGAGGAGAAAGATGCAAGTGATTTATTTTATTTAATTGTTCATCTTGTCCCCTTACCCAAACCCCTGGTGGTTAAGTACCATGAGTGAGTGTTAATTTTGGCCTTTTAGTATCTGTATTTGTCAGGGCTTTCCTGAGACACAGAACCAATAGAAGATGACACTTAGATTGCTAGATGGATGGATGATAGGTGGGTGGATGGATGGATGGGTGTCTTGAATCTGCGACCTTGGGATGAAATGGGAGTGCTCGCGGGGTGCACCAGACTCTCGGCCACCAGGGTGCGCCCTCCCCATCATATTTTCATAGATTGATCTCAAACTGAATCAGGTTCCTGTCTTCCCAAGTTGAATTCATCTTCCCATTTCTCTCAAGTCGCAAGATTCCTTTTGATGGAGCAAAACTGACGTAGGTTTTCCTATGAACTAATCAAGCAGTCACATGGGTAGCAATATGGAGATTCTTAAAAAAAATTTAAAATAGAAATTTCCCAAAACCTGGTCATCCTATTTCTGAGTAACACAAAACACAAAAACACTCATTTAAAGGGATACATGCATCCCCATTTTTATTCCAGCATTGTTTACAGGGGTGAAGAACTGGAAATCACGTATTTTCAGGTAGATGAGTAGATAAAGATGTGGTACATATTCGCAGTGAAATACTATTCAGCTATAACACAAGAGGAAATCTATCATTTGCAACAACATGGACATAGAGGGAATTATTTTTAGTGAAATAAGTCAAAGAAAGGCAAATGCTGCGTTATTTCGCTCGTGTCATTATTCTCTCAGATCAAATTCGTGGTTACGAGAAGGGAAGAAAAAGGAAAGTGGGCAAATTGGGTAATGGGGTCAATTATAGGGTGAAAGATGGAATTGTACTGTGTACTGTTAGCAGTGAACTTCATATAGTTTTCCCAGATGTCGATTTACAATGATGTGGCCTTCACACCTACGTAGTATTGAAGTGCATCATTATGTCAATAAAACTGAAACAAAATCAAACAAAACCAAACACATGGACAAAGGATGGGATTATTTTGATGCTTTGCAGTGGGAGGGGGACCTTTCCTTCAAACCACCTAAAGTGTGACTGGTTGGTCAGGGATCCTCAATCAAAATTGGAGCATTAAATCGAGATTATTAAACATAGTGTGAAGCTATGTAGTGATGGTTAATTTTATGCTCAACCTGACTGTGCTGAGGGATGCCCAGATACCTGGTTAAATAGATGTATTTATTACCAGAGATCTAGCTATCGATCCGTCCATCTGTCCATCCGTCCATTCATTGTGTCTGTGAGGGTGTTTCCAGAAATAATTAGCAACTGAATCAGCAGTCAGGAAGATTGCCCTGACCTCTGCAAGTACGGGAGTCACCAGTCCACTCAGGATCCAACTAGAACAGAACGTCGAGGTGGGGCGACCTTCCTCTTCTTTTTAAAACATTTAATTGATTGTATTGAAGGGATATTGCATTGTAACATTAAAAGGTTTCAAGGTGCACACTACAGCCGAGCAACATCTGTCTGCAATATTATAAATTCACCGCCGTTTCAGTTTTTCCTTTACCTTTAAATGAATCCCCTCCACCCTGCTTGTCCCACCCCCTTTTCTTCTCACCATGTTTGATTTGCCTTTTTTTTGGCTAAAATCTGTTGTTTGATTTAGTTCTTTTTTTCCTAATCTGCTTTTGTTTCATTTATTTCATTCAGTTCCTCTCATTCTTCCTGAATTGGGATGTGTTCTCTTCTGTCTTCAGACTTTGGAGCCCTGGTTCTCAAGCCTCTGGAATCAGGATTTTCCATCAGAGGACACTGCCCCTCTAATTTCTTCTGCCTTCAGGCTCAGACTGAATTACACCACCAGCTTTCCTGGACTTTCCTTGCAGATAGTAGATTATGGAATTGCTCCGTCTCCATAAATCCAGAAGCCAATTCCTATAATAATTCCTCTTCCATCTATCTATGTATCTGTCTACCTATTTGTGGGGGTTTTCGGGTCGCTCAAAGAACCCACGGCAGAGTCGGGCAAGTGAGCAAGCAGAGGTTTAATCAGAGGGTAAAGGGATGGAGCCGACCAAGGGAGGTCCAGACTCTGTGGGTTCAGGGTCTCTCCACATACCAGACAGGAGCATCAAGTAAGCAAGTTGGGGGTCCATTAGTGGGGAGCAGAGAGAGAGAGAGAGGAAGGAGCCAGCCAGGAGGCTAAGACCCCTTTAGTGGGGAGGCTGACTCCAGGCCTTGCCAGTGGCCTGAGTTTTTAAGGGAAAATCCCACATGGTGAGGAAGGGGGATGGAGAGAGGGCTGCAGACCAGGTTTCGGTTCCTGATTGGCCAAGGTGACATTGTCCTTTGAAGTTATTGGTGGTCGTCTTCAACTGATGTCATTCTTTTGTTTCTTGGTGAAGAGTCTGTGCTGGTCACGTACTATATGTCCCACATGCCCCACGTGCTGAACTCTTCCATCAGCTTTCCTTATCGATCCGTATGCATCCACGATGGTGCTGCAGCCAGACGCGATTCACTGTCCTGAGAGTTAAACTTTAACCCATGGTCTAAGGCTTGCTCTTGCGGGGGTGCTGACACTATCTATCTATCATCCAACCTCCATCCATCGAGCAATCTATGATCTATGTGTCATCTCTGTTTGCCTCTGTTTCCCTGGAAAGCCCTAATATAGATACTAAAAGGCCAAAACAAGCATGCCCTCATTACACTTACCTTGGAGCCGAAAGTATAGATCTCGTGTCTACAGGTCAGTCAACCACAGAGAGATGTGCCTATTCCTGATGCAGAGGCCTGGGCCATGTGCTCCTGGCACCTTTGAGCTAGAAGGGACTTAAATAGTCTTTTGTTCAAGTCTTCCATCAAGGAGCCAAGAAAACGGAACTCGCAGAGAGGCTGAGTGACCTGTCACAGATCTCATTCCCAGTAAACTGTGGGACTGGAATGAGAATCCTGTAGATTCCTCAGCCAGGATTCTTCTGAACCATTGTCATGAACAACAGAACTTTGCCAGGAGAAAGTCTAGATCAGGGACACAAAATGTTCCCATGCCCTATTTCCTACTAGCAATTTAATCTACTAAGTGACCCTATTCCTGTAGGGAAATCAGATTTTTTTTTAAAAGCGAACAAAGCATGTATGTTTGTTCGTGTACATGAGAGTAGATTTTAGTGGATTTATCCAATAATTGTATACAAATACATACTAACAGCTCAAATGTAGTTTGCCTTGATATACCCTTTGCTTTTACCCTGAAAGAAATAAAGTCTCTACCGTACATTTTCACTCCAGTTCCATTTTCCTTCAAAGGGACACACACACTTTCCAATTTATTTCTTCACAAAGGAGCTCGCTGGCTACAATGTAATCAGTTACTAACTGATAAAAGAATATAACATTCATTCATTCTGTCTGGCTTATTAATGCTATGGGTAGCATTAATGAAAAGTTCCACATATATTCTCATCTCAGTTCACTCTTGTCTCTTCTTCATTTGTTCCTCTTTGGAATCTTCTAGAATGTCTTAAGAACATGAGTATAGGAGAGATGACCCTCAGCCTCAGGCCGGCATCTCTGCTTGGGGAAGGGCTGTGGAGGAAAAAGAGAGGAAATGAAGATTTTTCACATTGTTTTTATTCAGCTTATTCACAAAGCATCCAATTGAATTGAGGTATTTTGAGGGGGGTAGGTCCTGATTTAAGGATTCCTCTTAAAGTTAGAACATCTTTTTAAAGGAGATAAGAAAATAAAAAGCAGTTCCAGACATCCAAGAACTGGCCTGAGGCTCAGGCTGTGCTCTGTCCTCCTGCTCACGTAAGCTACCTCGCGGACCACAGCCATGTAAGACAAGGCCTATCTGAGACCATGATGAAACCACATAAGGCCGCGGTGCAATCCATACAATACCAAACACCCCTTTCTTGCAGCTAAAACAAGTGACTGCAGCTTCTTCCCCAATTCTAGTTTTGCCCTTGCTCTAGTCTGCCACCTGACAGATAAGCTTTAATAGTAGTCCCAACCATTGAGTTTCTCCCACTTTCTCATCCAATCTAGACCAAATGCCTGCTTCCTTAGAGCCCTCTTCTCTCCTTAGCCCTCCTTTCTTTTATTAAGGACCCAATCAAAGCCCAAATCTTACAAGAGGTTACTTCTAATATCCTTCCACTGATGTATTTCAAAATTTCTACAGGTAAGCATTCTGTCTCACTGCTGTGAATAAGCCCAGTTTGTTCAATCATGGTATGTTCCCAATGCCTTTGGCATTGGGTACTGACAGAAGGGAACGTTATAAAAATAACACTTTCTTTTCATGAAATCATTGCCTAGTGACGCTGAAAGGAAGATTTGCGATCACCCCTTCCATCATTCTTTGTTTTCCTTTGCTTTATCATCAACCACAGAGTTTGTTATTTGGGCAGAATCTAAGGTGGTTTCATTATATGTAAAACAGATCAAAGGGAACTTCTCTCCTGAACACAGATGCCCCCGAGGTCCATCTGCTTGGGTCTTCCATACCTGCTCCCACTGTGAGGAAGATCTATCCAGAAAATCACTTGTTATGTCTAAATCCCTCATTTTACAGATGGGAATCCAAGAGTCATATATTGGGAGTTCCTCAAAGTCACCCTCCTTGTAAGAGACACACCTTGGACGACGATTCTAGTTTACCACCAATTCGGGCAGAGCCAGAATTCCATGGCGGTTCTTTGTTGTCATGGAACTCAGTGTGGACTCACTTGTACTAGTGGCATGTTCTGGGCTGTTTATCATGAACAAAGACGCTCCCCGAATGATAGATCTTAAAGACACCCACTGCATCAGATTTGTTCCCCAGCAAAGGTCCAACTCCTCTGCTCTTTTCCTTTTCTACTTTCTTAACCAACAACCATAATGATGATCTTGGTGGCACCATGATTACGATAAAGATTCCCTTTAACGCACATATTCTGAGAAGAGCTCTACCCGTGGGGGATAGGATTCCCAGCTGAAAGTGGTCCTTTTTGCTAAAGATCCAATTTAATTGTAAAGACGTGAATCCTTCAAGTGAAAGCATCATTGAGCAATGGAGATGAATTTGGCGTCTTAGCAGATAGCTTTGACTGCCTCATCAGACATGGATTATGTATTATGCAGTGTCTGCACTTACATGGTGGAAGGAATAATATGTCTTTTGGCTGATGCATGAGGATATTGTAAAGATAGGTGGGTATTGGAAAATGGTTTAAAATTCCCTAAATGAAAAGGATTACAAAAATGGAGGTGGGTCATACAGAGACTCATTTTTTGTGCTGTTTCTTACTATGCCCATCATATTCTGAAGGGTTGATGTTCGGGGTGACTGGACTGTAACATGAAGTGAGAATCTTTTCTGTAGGTCCCAGCTCAGACAGGTAAGGACAGCCCAAATGAGGCTGGTAGGATTCAGGACCACGATGAGCCTGCGCTGCATTTATTATGAGGGCTTGGATTGAAGTTGATGATCTGACTGAAATTATTCTGCCTGAAGTTGACTGGTTCCATTGATTATACATCTTCCTGGGTCAGGTTGTGGCACAACTTATGTTTGTTTTTTTTAAACCACATTCTGACCTGTTTATCATTTATACTATGAAGTAAAGGACTCAGAAGTACTAGGAAAGGGGTCTAGAAATGAATTTCCTCACCAGGCCAACAAAATTCTCAGTAAATTTTTCATTAATGAATACATTGCTGTCTTTTCATTCTATAAACTGTCATTGAGAGCCTACCAAGCACTGGGGATACTATAAACTATAGTATCTATATACTGTAACTATAAACAGGGCCGGGACTCGGTGAGACAGGCAAGGCACTCATCGTGGGCACAACATTTAAGAGGGTCTCCACAAACTTAGCAAGATAAATGATGTCTGGTTGCAATATTAAGAAAAGAATCAGCAAACTCCATCCCTCCTTCTCTTGCCAATAAAGCTTTAGCTTCTGACCGATGCCTAGAAAGGGATTTCCATGCATCAAAGCCTTTCATTGCTCTTTTTGCAGACATCAGTTCCAGCATCTAAGTCTGCTCAGGCAGACTAACAAAACGGCAGACTGAGTGGCTTAAATGACAGATGTTTCTTTCTCACTGTCTGGAATCTAGAAGTTCAAGAGCAAGCTCTCAGTAAGATTGAGTTCTGATGCAGACTCTTTCTGGTTTGTAGATAGTGAGCTTTCTCTCTGTCTCAGAACGAGGAAGGGTTGAGAGAAAGCTCTCTGGCCTCTCCTCTTCTTCTTATAATGATGAATCCTATCATCAATATACCCTCACAACCTCATGTAAACCTAATGGCGTCCCAAAGTCCTCACTTCCAAATCCGTCACAGTGAGGGTCAACATAAGAGTTTGTAGGAAGAGGACAAAGCATTCATCCATAATAGCCATCACATTTTCAATCCAATCAGCCATTTTTCTGTGTTTGCCTTTTTACTCCTTTCTTACGTAAAACATGGGCCCAGCGATGTTGAATAACTTGCCCACGTTTACACGTTTGCCAAGTAGTAGAAACAAGATTTGAAGCCAGGTGTTCTGAGCGCAGGGCCTGCACTGCTACCCACATTTGCTATGTTACCTCTAAAACAAAAATGATATTTTCTAAAGACAAATATTGCCTGAGCAACAGCCAGAACAGAGTAGTGATTTCAGGGACAATGGAAATCTTCCCATGTTTAAATCACCTGCGAGGAGAATGAAAGTACCAACTGGGAGATGGGAGAGGGCAGGGGTGCTTCTGGACTCTGAATTAACTAGTAATGCCTCAGCTTGACAGCGTTTTGATGAACGGTGAGTCCCCGAAGTAACGGAATGTAAGGGAAGCAAGTTTTGATGGATCACAAAGACTAAGAGTCAAGGCATGGAATACAGTCGGTCCTGAGAAGGTGAAGTACTTCGGGGGTTGAGGACACAAGCTTGAGCTGCTCCCTTGAAACCATAACGGTTCCCGAAGCACAGTGACTGAGGGGAAGGGGAGAGAGAGGACCAAGTCAGGATGTAAGGAGGGCTGAGGGGGCAAGAGGCTGCCATTCTCTTCTCCATGAAAGCAGCACCGTCAATGGAAGTCGGTAGAATTGCCAAAGATTTACTGTCTTGTCCAATATTTACTGGTGTCAAGGCATGTGATCCTTTTAACTTTTGTGCTGCCTGACTTTGCCAATGCCATTTGCAAATAATCCTTGTTTCTTTTCTCTGCTGACTCAGAACATACTCCACGTTGTTTAAAATATGTTCTGGAGGCCTCACACTGTCCAGAGTGCCCTGTCTAAGGTCACACCATGATCCACGGCCAGGATTTGGACTCAATCCCAGATTCTGACTTCTGAGTTCCTACTTTAGCCATTAGTTGCTGACATTCCTTGTTAATTCTCCTTATTCACCAATTTGCAGGCGTCACAAACTCTAAAGTAAAATTAATTCTAGAATAATGGGTGCCTTCCTTCACTTTCCTTTGGTTTAGCTGCCCTCTGTGGAAAAATTGGGTGAACTGTGGAGCCTCCTGGACGAGTCATGTGCTTGAGGGACTCAGCCCAATGATACTCAAAAGCAGAGCTTTGAATCTAGACTCCAGCACCACCCCTTTCTTCTCTTGCTACTTCGGACTTGCTGTGGACTGAATGTTTATGTCTCCCTGAAATTCATGTGTTGAGGTCCTAACTCCTAAGGTTGATATTTATGGGTAGGGTCTTTGGAAGGTGAAAAGGTCATGAAAGAGTTGTGTCCTCATGAAAGGGTTTAGTGCCCTTATAAGAAAAGACATCGAAGATGCTCTTCCTCCTCCTCCTCTCCTTCTTCCATCTCTCCTGCTCCTCCTTCTCCTTCTTCTTCTCCTCCTCCTCTCTCCATCCCTCCTTTTCTCTCCATCCCTCCCTCCCTCTACCCCATCATCAAATTCTCACTTGATCGTGCTGGTATCTGAACGTGAGACTTCACATTCCTAGAAGTGTGAGAAATGCATTTCTGTTGCTAGTTTTTGTTTTGTCTTTTTTTTTTGACAGTCTCTAAGACAGCCCTAGATGGAATTTGTGGTTCTGTGTGGTGTATATACTTAACATAATGCCTTCTCAGGTTTTCTTTTGGTGCCTAGAAAGATGTAAGACTCTTGATGGCCTTAAGAAGTGACCAAAAATGATGATGTCTGAGTATCTGGAACTTTGCCTCTGAGGGATGTCTATATATGTAGATTCAAGAATTTCCAAAGTGGTTCCTACAGAGAACATCCAAAGTTCAGGCAGGAAAAATGTTTCCATCCTTCTTCCCATCCAGTCCTGAGCCCTTGAGACAGGTTCTTTGTTCAATAGTCGTTCTAGCCCTGCCTCTGCCCGTGGCTTCTTTTTTCTGACAGATACAGCTTGCCACCATGGTACACACCTGCCAGACACATTCCTAGGTTCTTTTGAAGCTCATCTTGGCTCATGGAACCCATGAGGAGAGGATGTTCTATGTCTGTATATGTGCGAGGGAACTTGAGGAAAGATTGGCTTTCTTATAAACAGAGATTCACAGGAGGAAGAACTGTTATTTTTCACCAGATGCAGCCGTGACTGCAGTGGTCTGGATCTGTGGCAGCCATCTTGGGCTCTGTGGGTAGACATTATAACTCTGTGAAGAGCAGGGTAAGAAGATAGAGTGAGACTCTGATCTGTCCCGGAACTGCTGACCGATTTGGGGACCAGCCTTTCTCTAGTGTTCTTGCTTTGTGAGATAAAGAACCGATTTAAAGAACCGATAAAGAACTGTTTATTGAGTACTTAGGAACATGCCTCTGAAAATGTCCCAATGCATACTATCTCCCAACTTCCCTTAAAGACTCATTCTCCTCATTGCTGTACCCAAAGCAGATTCTTTTACACAAACACTGACATTGATCCAGGCTCATTTCTTTTGGTGTTAGGATTAAGACTGCATGCGCGTGCGCACACACACACACACACACACACACACACACACACGCACGCACACACTGCCTGGTCACTTCTTTTAAGTGCTGTGTGTGCGTGTGTGTGTGCATGCATGATGCTTTTGAGTGCTCAGGGAAGACTAATGAAAGGAACAAATATAAAAAATGCAAAGTGGCAGTGGCAATGATGGACTCTGTGTTAGAGACGGGTCTGTGAATGAATGAGATGTTCCACAGTTTTGTGGGGTGGCCAGTCGTCTCTATTCCGGGACTGCTCATGCTTTCTTGGGGTACTTGCCAGGGAAACATTTGCACTTTGCTGACTTAGCAGTAGCAGGAAAATCCAAAAAAGTTTGGGTTTGCTTCTCACGACTAAAGATGCCTGAATCGTGGGCTCCTTCTAAGGGCTGGAAGGCTTTTACAGTGAGACCAGGAAAGGAGGCTGCAGCTCTGGGTGCATGGCTAATTAGAACTGTTTGATGTGGAG
This sequence comes from Solenodon paradoxus, assembly GCA_004363575.1. Lineage (NCBI taxonomy): Eukaryota > Metazoa > Chordata > Mammalia > Eulipotyphla > Solenodontidae > Solenodon > Solenodon paradoxus. The sequence continues at coordinate 72,437 of RJWH01005107.1, read as the reverse complement.
CAGAGGATAGACAGACACCTCTGCAGAAAGTAACCTTGTGATCTTAGAGTCAGAGCTTGGCACAGGACCACTAGATATAGTCAGACGCGTCTGGGCATTAGGAAATCCTGGTCTGTGTTCAGGAGCCTAAGGCAGTCTTGGTTTATGCCAAAGCTGGGCCTGGGAGAGTCAGCACACAGGACATGATGGGCTGGGAAAGGTAGGCATGGGACAGGTGGCAGCCAGCGCAATGGGGAAAAGAGCAAGTAGGTCAAATCGAGGGGGAGGAAAACCAGCACAGTGGCTTCTAGAACATTACCAGTAATCATCACATGTGGCCCCAGAGAACAGGCTTTGGTCGGTCCAATGCTCCTCAAAGGGAAGTCGAGTTTGAATGGGGTCCAATCCAATGACATATCAGAATCATTGAATGGAGAACTTTTGCCAGAAATGTACCCAAGAAGCTACCTAAGTGCCCATCATCAGATTAATGGATAAAGAAGATGTGCATATACAATGGAAGGCCAAACCATCCTAAAAAGTTAAAATCCTGTTCATTTGTGACAGCAAAGTTGGAATGAGAGGGGATGATGATCAGTGAAATAAGCAGAAGGAGAAAGACAAATACCGGATGATCTCACTCCTATGTGGAATATAAAGAAACAAAGCAACAGAGCAGACAAAACAAAACCAACCTTTAGACAATGACAGCAGAACTGAGATAACAGTGAGGGAGGGGATGGGGGACCGGAAGCAAGGGGCAGCAGGTCTAGTGGACAGAAGACTTCTGTGAACTGGTGAGAGGCAGGGTGTGCCGTGAGGGGGAGCCTGTATATTGGCGCCTGTATTATTTTACAAATCAAAGTCACCTCAATAAATGTTTTTTAAAAAAGAAAAGGAATTACCCAGGGGCCCTGAGTCCCACACTAATTATACCTGGGATTCTGATGCAGTGGCTGTAGAGATTCTAATTTAATTGATCTCTGGAATTTATAGTTTGAGAAAACAATTCAGGTGATTCTGTTGATCAGACAGGTTTGGTAACTTCAGGAGAGAGCAGAAACAGTATTGACATGAAGGTTTGGAGCAGGAGAGAATAAACTGGGTGTGAACAAGGAGTCAGGCCTCCGGGTTCAGGGATGGAGGTGTGAAGCCTTCTGGCTAATGTCATTTCCCAAGAAACGGCTGAATCCCAAGACTGCGCTGGCCATCACCAATCCTAGGACGTGGTTGGGGTGTGTATGGGGGACAGGCTGGTGTCCATATTTCCCATCTGTGGAAACTCAGGTGCAGAGGGCAAGGCACCCAAGCTTCACAAGTGCAGTAAGTGGAGGGAATCGGACATGAACCAGGTTTTTCCTGTGACCCGTGATGGTGTCAAGGTGACTTCAGAAGTAATTGTGAAATTGGCAGCAGGTCACAAAGCAGACAAAGGAGAGAGGAGAGAAGCAAGGAAAGAAGAGGATGCAGCACCTGATTAGAACAAGAGCAAAGATTGGAAGGAGGGGAGGGTGGTTATAAAAATGAGAGAAAAACCTCTTATTTTCTGAATTTAGTTTTATTGGCTTAAATACTTAGTCTTTATAGTTTTTGTAAATGCATCTTACTTGATTAACTCAGAGCATTCCTGAGTTCAAGTTTCCCAATTCTGAAATTCCCTTTCTTCTCCCCAAGAGAGTCTTGGAGAAACTTTTAAAAATGTTTTAAAAGAGCGGGAGGAAGGAAGGGAGAGGCGGAAGAAACATCTTTATCTATTTGCTTGTTCATTTTCGTTTTTTCACTCTGGCCCTGGGTCTTGAACCTGGGTCCCTACCCCTTTACAACTACCTTCTTGCTGCTTGGCAGGTGGTGGGGGGCTGGGGGGGGGTGCTGTTTTTACAGAGGCTTTCCCTGCATTCCTCAGCAAATCCTTCAGGACTTGGAGAAAAGTGCACTGTTGGTTTTTAGAAGGAATTGTGAGTCCCCTTGTGGAGTATTGCCTTTTTCTCTTATGCAAGTCACATCTCTTCAGCAGCCAAATGTAGAAATGACCCCCTGGGCTGAAGCATCCATAACAAATCTGTTTTTATGACACATTCTTGCTCTCCTGATACTCTGTGGAGAGAATCATGGGAAGTTCCAAAGCTCTCAAAGAGCACAATTCAACATATTCGTATACAATCCAGGAACCAGTGCGCCTTCTGAAACATCTGCCCGTCTCAGTGTCAACCATGTGGACGCCAGGATGACTGGCTTTATTGAGCTTTCAAAGGAAGGAGGAAAATGCCATTTGCTACAAAGCATACGCAGAGCATTTTAGAGCCTCTGTCGTCAAGTTAGAAGAGTAGGAAACACAAACACCATGACTAGTCTTTCTAGAGTTTACCAGCCAACAGCAAGAATAATGTTCTGTGAGATGCTGCAGCAGACATTTCGGGAAGCAATGCATTTGGCCTTAAATTAAAATGGCAATTAAAATATTATGCAAAGCATTCCCTTATTTATAACATGCTAATTTCTGGTAAAGCAGTTTACTTTCTTCTAGAGTTTTGTTTAATGAGGTTTTCTGAAGAACCATAAAAAGCACGCTTGGAGGAAGGAGATTGCATTGTTTTTTTAATAAGTATGGAGCTGTCACCAGATATTATGAAGATTGATCACTAATGCATTTTTAATGCAGATAATTTATTAGATAATAGGGGTTTTTTTTTTCTTTCCCCTCTCTAAATTTCCAGTAGGAGGAAATCACTGAGTTTTTCCATTTTAAATTAAAGGCTTTCTACGATTGGTTTTTCACTAAGCTTTAAAGTGGACGATCAAATTCAATTATGTAGCAAACACACTTAGGATGAAGGCCATGGCTTTTCCCTCATATTTCTACATCTGCTTCAATCCCAACGAACCTCTTGAGAGCAAGGACTAAATCCGACCTGTCTCTCCCCTCTGTCTAGCAGAGCGTTATAAGGATATAGTAAGTGCTCCATAAAAGTTTGTCCCGTGGATGAAAGTCATATGCTGTTATAACTGGAGACAGTAATTCCAAGATTTGTCCTGCTGAGTGAGTACACTTATCCTAAGCTTGTTGATCAGTGTTGGGTTGCCCTAGAGGACTGGCACTTACTTCTGTTTCCTGTGACCGGGATAGGGCCAGGGTACAGAAGGGACTGGATTCAGATCTATGTGCTCAACCGACAATGGCCAACTCCTTGGCCTCCTTGAATGAAAATGAATCAGCCCTGTCTCTTTGCCAAGAGGATCAAACTATTCCTTCCCCGCAGCCCCAGGTGCCCCGGCTGAGGTACAGCTTCATTGAGGCAGTGGAAATGTCCTATCCCCGGGAGCCAAGAGCTCTGAGATGATCGAGGTGTGGTCCCTACGCACTACTTTTCTATCTGATGACAAAGACATACACATTTGAGGAGAATTGTCTCTGGGAAGGACTGGGGCACACACTGTAATGAGGCTGATGGAAAGAAAAACTGCTCCGTACCCGTTCGGTCTTGATTTATCTGAAACGTGCATGCATGGTTAGTTACAGTTACAAACCAGAGTATACTGTTTGTCATCACCTGGTGAAATAAGACAAAATCAACAAAGCAGAAGCGTCCTACCTGTCTTGGATTGATAATGAATTGAGCATCATATTTGGAAAGGGCGCCTGAGCTCAAATGAGCTGACAGGGAAGATCAGATTTAGAACCGACAACGTCCTGCTCGCCTTGGGCTCACCGTGTTTTCGCATCGCAGACTCAGATAACGAGGACAGCTGTGTTTTCTGGTTGCCAGGCTGTTGGGGTAGCCACCAGACAGATGCCCAGAATGGGCGAGACGTTGGAGAGAAGTCATTCTAGGCGATCTGCTAAGAAAGTTGATGCCTGAATACTGCGCTCAGTCTGTAAATCCAGTTTTTTCACCTTTTATAAAGATGTCTTTTGTTTTCATTTCAAGACGGAAGGTTCCTAAATCCTGACCAGGTGTGACAGCCATCCCAATTTGCCTGGGACTAAGGTTTCCTGTGTTGACCTCAGATAAAAGAAATTAGTTATTCTGAAACAAGCAGGGTTTATTGGGAAAGCAAACAGCAAAAGAGAGGGCAGGTGGTTAGTACATTCTTGGGGAGACTCCTTTCCCCTGAATCCAAGACATCAACTCCCATACAACCTCTGCAGGACCCCCCCTCAGTTCTGTTGGAGAGGGAACAGGGGGCCACACAAGGCATGTGGGGTTCTCTAAGTTTGCATGTGCAGACACTCTCTTTCTAGCCTCCCAACTCATTGAAAGAGTTCCAAACATGAGTCTTCACACCTAGGATATGGGACTGTTGCTGCTAAAAACCTGGTAAGTCCTATGCAAGTGAGACTATGATCAGTTTATGTCGCGCTCTCAGAGACTATGCTCTCAAACTCTCTTTCCTTTTCATTATAAATTCTTCTGAAATATTGAGTCTCCAAAGCAGTAATATTTGCCTTCTTTTGGGCCGCCCCACTAAACACGATAAGAAATGAGACTGCCACATTAAGATGCTCTTGGTGAGAGATGCAGTAGCGGATGACTGTCAGGATGCACGATGGTAGAGACTGAGATGGTAGCCTGGTGTCGGGGGTCCTGTCTCAGTGCGTTCACAGAATGAACTCAAGGACCAAAAAGTCGAGGAGCGGAGGAAAGTTTGTTGGAGAAAGTGCAGACTCCCCACCTGGGAAGAGGTTCCAAGGAGGGGTTGTCACTTTGGCTGGGGGGGTCTAGGGGTTTTCATCTCCTTTTACCGCCCTGTATGGGCTTTCAGATTGGAGCAACTCCAAACCTAGTATGTAAATGAAGCAGTCAGGGGTCCCATTGGTCCCTTCTTGTGCTAATAAGGTATCTGGAACTGCACTGGGGATTGGCTGTTTTTGCTCAGCAGGGCAACTGCTCCCTTTGTCCTGGTCTCCCGGTCTTTTTCTCTAGCAGGTGGTCCTACTGTAGTAACTAAAAGAGTCACATATACACGTCCTCATTTCTTGTCCCTTACCTTCTCTGCCTAAGGTCCCTCTAAACTCCCAGTACCCCACAATTTTGACTGCTTCCACTTGTCTCCATCTAATATCTTCTATTTTTCCAGTTGATATACCATTCGTCGATGACTGTCCTTCTGGGACTGTGTCATAGGGAATAAAAAGGACCACCTTTCTAATCAGGTGACTTAACCTGTGCTCCTACAGACTCACCAGATTCTGCTTCCAGCTGAACCAGCCCCTGGCCCTTCGGCCCAGACATATTTGCATAATTGACCCCCTCTCCTGACAACCTCCCAGATAGAACTGAGATCTCACTCAGTTTCCTGGTGAGACAGAGGACCAAATGACCCTGATAACTCTCAGGGCATGAAAAGTTTTGTACTCCATTCTCATAAAAACTCAGTGCGTTTTCCAGAATGGAAGCATGGAATTCCATACATTTTGGTTGCACATGGTGTGACAACACCTTTTGAGGACAAAAGTTTCAAAGTTTTTCCCTTTAAATGATAAAACTGGTGTCCCTGGAAATGTGCGATAAACTGAGGAGTTACAAGTAAGGGGAAGTACTCAAGGTCATCCTCAAGGACAAGAGATTGTGCTGTCTTTTCTGTTATCTTCAAGGTTGGGATAGAACAAAAGATCCTTGAACAAGAATTCAAAAACCACTACATACCATGGCTAAGATTTATTAAATAAATGTGCGTAGTACATTAGTGGGTCTAGTTAATCAAAAGGCTAATGGTTAGAGAGAGGGTTACCAGTTCTGGCTGTTTCTCTCCGCAAACACAGCAAAGGTTTCCAGTAGTCATGATCGTTACCAATGGAATTCATTGCTCATGGGACTCTAAGCCACCAGGTGCTTGTTTGTACGTCTTTCTACCCCCCTGAGCTCTTCCCCAGTGCCCTGCACAAAGAGGTGATCCATAATAGTTGACCTATTGCCAGAGCTTTGTTTTGTACAAATTAATGAAAACAAACACGAGGGCTGCTGTCACAGTCCCTCCGTGTGTGCTGCAGAGGATGAGGGGAGCATGATTTCAACATCCTGGGAATGTGCTTAAACCAAGTCCTGGATTAATCTCATTGCTGCCTTTGTTTGTCTGCATACATAAAACCACCAGGAAGATTCACTGAATTAGCCAAATGCGATTATGAAAAAAGTAGTTGGTGAAGAGGATGCATAGAATAATCAGAAAGAGTTCACGGGAGATGGAAATGTCCATTGGAAGGAGGGTACATTTCCACCATGAAGATGAAGTTGGGTCGTCAGCAGGAGTTTGGAGTAAAGAGGAGGAATCTCGGTGATATTGTGGGCATCCAAGGAAAAGTCCCACCGTTTCTTTGAGGCTCTTTGCTGGCGGAGTGGACATACTGACGTCAGTTGTAATTGCTAAGATGGTTAGTGCCGACACGATGCAGTGAACGCTGGAACCAGAAAGTGAACTTTGGCGACTATGCTGCAATTAAAAAACAGCATGAAAGGACTCAGGCGAACAAAAACCTGGCGGGTGAGAACTACCGCTGAGTCCCGTCTGCACCAGCTGATGAGAGTCCTCTCACCAGCCCAGAGCGTCACATCACAACTTCTGGCTGCGGATAACCATGCATCTGCCACCAAGATACTAGCTAAAGTTAACTGAAAAATGATCATGAAAGCAGTTTCCATGGGGTCAATCATATGGACGCCACAACGCTATGTGCACAGGTCATACACTAGCGTCGTTGGGAACTTGTGCTGAGACTCAGCGCTGGAGACTTCTGGTTGTAAGCTGTGCCCTCCCGGCTGGTGACCCCGTGTCTCTGAGATCACACCATGGACTGCTGAGTGAGCCGGCTTAGTTCTGCTTTTGGTGTATTTAGCAGCATGCCTGACCACCGCTGATGACCACAGCCACAAGTTTTACCTCTGACTGTATGTCGTGTGATGTGTGATGTGTGAATAAACTGAGCATCCAAGAGACAACTTAACTTATAATTATTGATCACTCACCACTGATCACGACACATACATATGGAGGGTTTACATAGCAGTGAATTCTGAAGTAGCCGGGACAGACCCATATTTGTGTCCTCAACTGAGGCCTGGAAAGGAGATGCAGGGTCTCAGGGGACATAAAGGGTTCACCTTTGACAAGGAGGAATGACTCAGATCATTCCCCTTTCTACATTCTTCTAGAGAATAGGGACAAATGACTGTTTCTGGATTAGGAGCAGGGTTGGGGGGCAGGGGCAACAAATGGTTTCTTGACCAAGGCTGAGAGCTAAAGCTTTAGAAGAATAGGACCGGCTCCTTTGCCCTGGGGCTGTCCTCCTCTGGCCTTGGCTCTTCAAGTCAAAGTGTGGCTGGTACAAGTCTGAGAAAGCAGGGTTTTCTGTTTTTCTTTCCTCAACCACATCACTTGAGGTGATGACTTTCATTATTACAATGTGGGACTGAGTTTGGGAGGCAATTTGGGAGATGCATATAAAAGACTGGGAAATATTTTATTTGTTTAACTGAATCTTGATTGTTCTAGTATTATTCTTTAAATAGCAAATAAATAAAATGATGCCACTGTTATGTATGCAGTTTTGACGGATAGGCTATGTAATAATAAAATACTTGAAGATTTGACATTGAAAAATCCATTTAAATGTTAATTGCTTTATTTACACTATTTTGTGTTCTGTCAGAGATGATGTAAGGAGATGGGGTTCAGGGGCGAATGATCGAGAAAGAATTCTTAAGGTGTTTCACCTTGATCAACTCAATAAATTTATGAGCAAGAGGGACGCAGACACAGCAGGGGACAGGGTCCTGTGGGCAGGCAGAGAACTCGGCACTCATGGTTTGAGGGGTGGTTAGACATATATCCTGGCTGGACATGGGGAGCAGGAATTTCTGGGCAGATTATGTTATCCTTTGATGCATTATAGGTATGGAAAAGAATGCTTTGAATAATAAAGAAGTAAGAGAACAGAAGAATAAGGATGAATCAATAAAGCAGCTGAGGAATAAAGGAATAATGAATGGTAAGAAGCTGGTAGAGGCAGGTAGAGGCAGGTTGAGGGAGGACATTCGGTGGAACCTTCTGGAATTATGTGCAGCTGTGCATTGGCCAATTGCTTCTCCAGTGGTGGAGCGTGCTAGTCCACTCTGTCCCTTGTCTCAAGAAATGAATGGCTTTTGGTTCCTAGGAGACCTCGCCCATTTCATTCTGTTAGTTCTTAGGCGGGCTTGAAAAATGCTGCTTCCCTTTCCCTTTCCGTCATCAAGACACTGGTTTCCTGTATATAAAACACTTACTGTCTTCAAGGAACATAAACACCGAGGTCAGAATTCTTGCTACTGGAATTCTGGGCTCTCTTTGGTAAAATAGTGTTCTGTTTCTTTTTTGTTTTCTTCCCACCAAGCCCCAGGTCTCAAACCCTGGCACCTTGGGCTTTACAAGCCTTCATCATAGCTGCCAAGCCACAGATGTGTGCCCAAGATGGAATTTTCTAAGTATGTGTTAGTATCCACATGAACGCACGTTCTGTAGTTCCTGGAATTGAACTTAGCACAAGCCAGAGTTTCCCTTTATCCACTGTGATCACCAGAGCTTAGTGTTGCCTGCTTGTAATAGCTGCTTAATGACGTTTGTTAGTGGGTGGTGAGGAGGGAGGCCGGGTGGGGGTTGGGGGGTGGCGGATGGCCGGTGGGATGCCCATCAGAAGTGAGACGTCCTGGGAAGCCCATGCTCTCTTCAGCAGCTGGAGCTTCCTCTGTCCTGGTGCACTTTTTCTTGCTCCCTTCTTATTTCTCTGCCGTAGGAACATCGGTATGAGCCTTTTTCTTCCTTCACCTTTCTCTGGAGTTGATCACACTGAGGAAATGACAGTCCCCTCCAAGGGGCCAAGAGTGCTTAAAACTCCTCTGTCCTCAGGCAATGCACAAATTCGACAGAAGTACAAATGTGTTAGCTGGAATGTGGACTTGGTTCAGTTTTCATGTGCTCGTGTGTGTGTGTGTGTGTGTGTGTGTGTGTGTGTGTGTTTCTCTGCCATTTGATCCCAAATAGAATTCACCTAACCATTTTTAACACAAAGAGTGATCTCGTGCTATCCCTTCATGTTCACACAGTCCATTCCCTCCTGGCACTTGGAAACCACTGGGATCTTCTCCACTTCCCTATGTGTCATTGTAAGACGGTTATGCGAACAGAGTGACACAGCATGTGAGATTTTGAGACAGGCTTGTTGCCTAGAACACACGTCCTCATGATCCTTCCAGGCTGCTGGAGCCTCAGTAATTTGTTGCTCCTTTTCTTCTTTTATTTTGAAAAATATTTAAATACACTTTTTCTTTATTTTTCAAAATTGGTATTCGATTTTGTGTCCAATGTATGAACTTTAACACACATCTCTCCTCTATGACTTGCAACTGTTGCTCATTTATTTTTATCTTCTTTGTTTTAAATCTCAGAAGTTCCTGTGATCACTGATTTATGCAATCAATATTAAGATTCTCCACATTTTTGCAGTGCTTTTGATTTCTCCCTACTTCTCTTTGCACCTTGATTCTTCCTTCTGAGCCTGTTTTCTATCATCTTGAGGTATGTCTTAAAATTTATCAGAATTGTCCATTTTTTGCTTTTAAGGAAAGGTCCACACAGGAATGAAGAGACGCGGACAAGCAGGAAAGAAGAGAGAGGAGGAAGAAGAGCTTTTATATATTTTTCATTTAGTTGTTCACTGGTTGTCCCCCATGGTCCTGGGTCTTGAACCCCGGATGTATGTGGGTCAGCTTCCAGGCGCACTGGACCGCTAGGCCACCAGGGCATACCCAGTGTTTTTTGTTTTGAAAGGAAATGGGCAGACAGGAATGGAGGTGAGCAGGCAGGCCGGAAGGAAGGGGAGGAAGAAACAGTAATTTATTTTATTTAGTTGTTCATCTTGGTGGTTCTCCCTGGCCTCAGGTTTCGAACCCAGGTCCTTGGGGTGTCTGTGGATTCTGTCTTGTGGCCTTCTCTGGTTAGGCCACCAGGGAGCACCCAGAATTGTCTGAATTTGAATTTCAGCCGGCTTATTGAAAAAGAGTTTTGTTATTTAGTTCTACATGGATAGCTATTACCCCTCAGCATTTTCTATATATTGTTTCCTTTTCTCTAGATTCTGTTTTGCTCTTGATAACTCCAATACCAGTCTAATTTTGCTCTTTGTTGGGTAATCAGTTTTTCCTCTCTAACTCCTTTAAGAAATCTGCATTTTCTTTAATGTTTTCCATTACCATATGCCTAATTGCAGATTTCTTTTATTTATCATTCTCAGTTATTTGTCTTTTTAATGAAGCAGCTTTAAAATTTGTTGATCCCCCATTGTTTCTTCATTTTCTGTTTCATTATTTTTTCTGCCTCTGAAATTTTCCTTCCTGAGTCTTCAGGCTTTCCTTTTTAAGATGAAAAGTTTCTCCTGAGATACGTCTTTACCAATATCTTTACATTTTGATGTGTAGTATAATTTACACTCCATTTTTACTTTTAAGAAACTGTCCTTTTTATTTTGAGATCATTGTAACACACACAGTTGTCAGAAGTAAAACAGAGAGATTCCTTGTGTCCTTTATCTAGTTTTGCCCAGTGGTATTACCATGCGAATCTACAGACACGATACTGACCTTTATGTAGTCCAAACAAAGAATGTCAACATAGGGTCCCTTAGGTCACCTTGGTATAGCAGCACCCACTTCCATCCCAATAATTAGATTGATTTTCCCCAGAGTAGTGCAGTGACTCCATAGAGAGGGATTTCTCTGGACCAGATACCTTCAGTGATTCGTTTGTTCTCTCTTCTCTATCATTCCCATCCTTTTCCTCCTCTTCTTAAAAATACCTAATTAATTTTATTGAAGGAATAGTTTTATCTGTCTTTCCATTTTTAATTTTGTATAATTTCCATTGTGCTTTTATCCCTCTTACCTTTTTTCTTCTTTTTATTTATTTTCACTTTCTTACCCATTTCTCTCACTCCTATCCCCTCTCTGGCAACCACGGATTTGTTCTCTATATTCATGAGCTTGTTTTTGTTTTTTTTTAAGATCCCACACATAAAGTAAATTATTTGGTATTTGTTTTTCCTCTCTCTGACTTATTTCTCTTAGCATAAAGCCCTTGAGTTCCAACCAAGTTGTCACAGGTGGCAAGATTCCATTCTTTTTTCGTGGCTGAATTCCATTGCATCTGTTACATGTGTATATCTATGAATATACAGATAGTGCATGTAATGAAACATTACACATCAGTGCATATACACAAACAAACATACATACACACACACACATGTATATCGCATCTTCATTCATTAACTGTAAACACTTTGGTTTTTTCCATATCTTGGTTATTATAAACAGTGCTGCAATGAAGGGTGCACAGAAATGGGTGTTTTCCTTTCCTTCAGATAAATACTCAGAAGTGGAATTGCTGGATCACATGGTATCTCTATTTTTAAATTTCCGAGGAAATGTCATCTTATTTTCCATACTGACCACAGTAGTTGACGTTCTCACCAATGGTGCATGAGGCTTCCATTTTCCCTACATCCTCGCCAGCATTTTCTATTTCTTGTCTTTTGGATAATAATCATTCTAACAGTGTGGGGCGGGGAAAGGCCTACTCAACGCTTCCAGCAGCCATGAAGAGCCATAAAACCGCGGAGCTAGCAAAGCCATGAAAACATCCTGTGACTGGAGCTGCTGGAATGCAGCCAGCAGACAAAGAACTTCCCACACTTGAAACCCCCTCCCCTAATTTACATCCCTCTCTTCCTGTGCTTGCTCTAACCTATATAAGTTCCCCCTAACTTGTACCCTGTGCTCAGCCTTTGTGGGAAGGAACCCTGCTGAGCCCGCGGGTAATGAATCTGCCTAAAATACTTCCAAAAGAGTGCCCACTTGGTTTATCTCAGAGAGCCGTAACGATTGGTATGAGGTGGCATCTCCTTGTGATTTCTACTTGCATTTTCCTGATGACGAGCATCTTTTCATGGGCCCATTAGTTATCTGTATGTCTTCATCAGGCAATATCTTCTATTTAAAATCCGCTGTTTCCTGCATCTTCCACACGCTTACGTTTGCCCAGTGGGCACGGAGTCCTGTTTTCTTTCTTACGCTATTGTAGCTTTATGAATACAATTAGAAATCAACCAAAGAAGTACAGATATTTGACAAATAAAATGTATGGGCTTCATTTTGATAATTCCCTGAGCCCAGATATGATTTTGCACATCTAGGTTCATATTTGAAGTTGAAATAGGAAAGGGATATCTGCCTAAGTAAAGTTGGCCCAGAATCTAAAATGGTTTTAGATTACAATTAGGTCATATTATTACTGAGCCCAATAGGGTTCTTGCCGGCTATTTGGAGAGAAAAGACCAGGGCTCTCTTCTCTGAGTCAGAGCTTCTTGGTGGCTCTCACAACAGGTGAGGGTGGGGGAACTCAGGCATAATTCACATTTTCTCCCTGAACTTCAGGGGAACAAAGCTGCAGAAAGGGCTGCCAAAGGGAGGGGACTTAGTTGTGTTGAAATCATGTGTGCTGAGTTGTCTGTTGCTGGCACATACACTGTCATTTGTCATGCTTCTTCATGCTTCTTCATATGTCGCATGTCTCATGTCTCATTATGTTACATCTCCACCCCTGGGTGTGAATGCTATCATGCTAATGAAGCAAAGGTTGCTGTGGGGACACCTGTGTCGCTAGTGAGCAAGCTCAGTGATCTGCTCGAACCAGATTGGCACTAGGGTCTCCACTCCATTAGCCTTGTATCAGGGAGTCTTATCCTGGCTCAAATTTCCCACTTACTGCGGGTTAGAGCGGTTAGTTTCTCCTGGCGGGGGTGGGGAGGGCAGGGAGCGCCTGACCAGAGCGTGAAGCATCTGGCTGGTGGTGATGTCATTTTGATGTGAAAACAAAGTTAGCGATAGCGAAGGCTTTCCAGCTCTTTGCAAAGTATGTTTACGACTCAGCAAGCTCTTCGACTTCAAGGTCCCATTTACTCGATTTGATTTGTGTCTGTAGCCAACTAAGGAGTGATTTAAACAAGAAGTCTAAAGGACATGGTTTCAACCCTAAAAATCTGCTCCCTACCTCCCCAAGGGCAGTTGCAAATGTTCTCAATTCATCAGCCTGTTCTAAGTGTTTGACTTACTGGAGGACAGCTTGTGACGCGGAATCCTTTCTTTTCCTTCGTCCTTGAATGAATGGCCATCTTCCTCTGCGTCCTGATTCATAGACAGTGAAATTGGCAGGGCGTGCGAAGCCGTGTGAAATCTGGGAGCTCTGCTGGGCTGACATAGCTCCTGCTGCCTTAGAGGAAAGAAGACGTGTCCGTGGCCGGGCGCTGGACTATCACTGTGGTTCTATGTTTGTAACAGTTGTGTTGCCGAAGTACAGGTTTTCTTAAATTATAACAAAAAAGTGTATTGAGTGCTTCCTATGTGTAAGATAGAATACAGGTCTGATATTTTGATAGTCATTGTGTATGCAGTTATTCAGTCTTCAAAAATATCCTACAATGTATTACATACTTTATTTTACGAAGAACGCAACAGAAAATCACCAAGTTGTAACAGAACAGTAAAGTGGGACGCAAACCTAGCCCTCCAGCCCAACTGGGGACACTTAGTTAACACCTAATTTAGCTGCAGATCAACTAAACCTGAGAGAGGCACAGACAATGGCTTGAGCATGGTTATTCTTCACAGAGGAAAGAGGACTCTTGCATTGCCTGACAATCAGTAGACCCCTGCTGGTGCCACCCTGTCTGCATCACCAAAGCTGTGCAAACCTGACCTCCCCCCGCAGCGCCCCTGCACCTGTCCTCTGCCTAGAGAATCTCCGTGGTCCCTTTCCTTAGGGGCGTGGAGCTGAGACAGAGCGGGCTCCTGCTTCCTCGGCTGGCACCTCGTGAGAATGCACCTACGCATATGATGCCGTGATTGATGGTACTTTTCGGCCCAGATTTGTGAGGAGAAAAATAAGGATGCACATTATACATGGGCAGTGCAAGTTCCATATCTATATGAAAGTTTTTAATTCTTTTATTTATGCTTGTAGAGTTGAATGTGTAACTGTAGAAATAATGATATCTATATACAAAATAACCTGAAATATGATCGATTTTGTTGAACTTACGACCAACTTGCAACAAAAGCAGTTTTGGTCAAGGATACAACAAAACGAGTGACTCTGACTTGCTAAGACAGTGATGCTGACTTTATGACCACAGCATGAATAGCCTGACATTTCTTTCTGTACACTTTAGGTGGGAGCTAGCAATCTAGCTGATACATTTACAGAAATACAGACACTGCCAGCTTTAAGTTCATAGTTATTAAATACGCTAAAGAGCATGGCCTCAGAGCTGCCGAGAGACACTGCACATCTCCTTCCACACAGAGTGTCTCAGATTGTGGAGGAAAGCTTCTAGTACCTTGTATCTGTGCTAGTGTTTTGCAATTAATGCAAAATTTCTTGTATGGAAATATGTTAAGAAATAAATGCTGATTCCTTTATAATACAAAATGCAGGCACTAATGTAAACAAATAAAAATTTGAATTCGAAAATGAAAACAAAAGTTTTTTTTCTGCAAAGTGTGAGCCCCAAACATGGGTGCCCATTCTACATGGAAAATATGGTCATTTCCTTTCACTAGCAACCCCTCCTCAGGAGCAGTGGCCTTTTTACCTGGTGGGAAGCAGGCCAGGGTCCAGTAGCAGTGACCCATCTCAAAGTCCTCTCGCTGCTAAGTACCCAAACTCGTATTCCAGCTCAGCCTGTGAATCCAGGCTGCCCATTCTGCATGCAGTCCCCCAGGCTTGCTCACTCGATGGGCTTCCTTCACGGTCTGACCGCAAAACAAAGTGATCGTACCAGTGAGCGAGTTAGGTAGACATAAGCTTATGGCCATAAGCTATGTTGTGACCTAGACCCCACAACCTACTAGTATCTGGGCTCCAGGGTAGACCAGCCTGTTGGGACAACTTCCAGGGATGTGGTCTACAGTGACCCGCCGGTGGTGTTAAGCACCGCGATGGCTGTATCTTCACAACTGGGTCATGCACACGTGGAGGGCGGGGCTGGAAGAAATAAAGAAGTCTCTAGAAACATTAACCCAAATGTTTAACTGTTGGTAGATGGGCAATGCAAACTTTATTTATCAAACCATTTCTTTGGCATTTCTGAATGTAGGATTTTTCAGGGAGATCATCATTCTGTCCTCATATGGCCATTTACAAGACAAATCCATAGAAGATGGAGGGGTTGATGCAAGGGGTTAACCAGCTGAGAAAATGGCAACACTTGTCCCCATCTCAGTGTCCTGGCAAAAAAAGCTTTCAAACAGGCATGGTAGTGCTGGGCTGTATCGTTTGCAGGAGGTTTAGGGGTGTAAGGCTCCACCTGCATTAGCTATTCACCATCCTGCCTGGTTCTGCCCATCATGGCGAAGCATGTTAGTAAACTGTGTGTAAAGAGGAAAAAGTTTCTTGAAACTTTGGCCTCATTTAATTTCAAGAATCTCCCTAAACTATGGAACTATGATGAGCCGTGGGGGGGGTGGGGGGGTGGGGGTTGGTGGGAAGAGAGAGAGAGAGAGAGCTTGAAGCAAGAACTTGCTACTGCTCTGGATCATTTTCTTCCTGACCACTTTCAGTTGAAAGCATCAACTCATAGAAAAGCTTTTATGAAAACAAAGGTATCCAACAAATGGATCTAAACAGTCTGAGAGTTGATGCATGCTAATAATATTAGCTTCAAATTATATTTAGCCTTTTTCAAATAAAACCCTTGCAGACGGATGAGAGGATGGCTTCCATTTCCGCCCCGTCCCCGCCAGCCCTCTCTGTGCAGAAGGCCTCCGGGTTAGTCTGCAGTCTCACAGCGAGAAAGAGCTCAGAAAACACCCTGGAAGGTGCTGCCTCCCTCCTCTCCTTAAATGCCATCTCAAAGGTCTCCCCAGAGAGGTTGAAATTGGTCAGGATGTTGAATTCTCTCTGGCGAATTTCATTCTTTATACTTATTGTTTGCCTCTCCCCATTGTCATCCTCTGCAATTAAGTAAAAATAAATGTTAGCATCATTAGAGGCCTGAGATAATCCCTCGGCGCATACTAATTCACCCTGGTTTGTCTGCATTGTGTTTTTAAATGCCAAGCCCAGCTCATTTGGTTCTGGATCCTTAGAAAACACTATTTATAATGTGAGCTGCCACCCTGTTGGAGACACTTTCTAGAAGCAATAATGAACCTTGCTGTGTTTATACGAGAGGTTACGTCTCAGCAGATTATAGCTATCCCTGCGCGTGCCATTACTGTTATCAAGCCCGCCTGCAATGCCTGCAGACTGGATAGAAGGAAAAGCAGTTTGCAGATGTCCGATAGCAAACTGCAGAGCTTCATCTCTTTTTTTTTTTCCCTTCCCCTAGAATGAATCACTTGTCAGAGGAAATTAGGTTGCTAACTTTCACGCAGTGACGTTGATCACAAATGCACACTCCTAGTCATTGCCCGCATTAATTTGTAGGGAGGCCAGTCCACTTTCCTGCTGTTCCTTGATATCCATCTGGGTAATAACACTTTCCATCACTGAGCAGAAACAACAGGGAAGGCTCTGGTACCATCTGGAAACTGGCACCCTTATTTCCCTCTTTTTCATTTCTGTCCCTCTCCTGAGATGGCTAGCCAGTGTCGCCTGAGCGTATGACATTACTGTTGATTTCAACGCCATGCTTCTTCACTGATTACGTGTGTGGTTGACTGGGGGTTGTCAGAGGAGGGGCAGGAGCATGCAAATAAACTACCTGCTCACACCTGGGAGGCCTACAGCTACCTGTGGAGAAAGGTGAAGGCAAAAAAACTGTCCAAATCCTACAGACAGGACTAACTTCTTCACTTTGCTGAAATGAATCAGCAGTCAATTCAATAAAACAAGTGGGTTGATGAGTTTTAAAGTCTGCATCAGTTTAATCTAATCGATTGAGTACGAATGTTCAAGTTTATTTATGTAGCTGTAAGACTGTTTTGTTTTCAGTGATGTCTTTATTATTTTGATTTTAAGAGCAAATCTAAAGGACAGTTACTTTGACAATTGTAAGCTCAATTAACATCTTGGCAAAGAAACCCTGGTTTTTTTAGTCATTCTATTCATAAATCTGCAATCAGCACGGACCTAGCTGTATGGCTACAGATTCACACCATGCCATCCAGAATATTCCTAGATAATAAACTCCAGTCTTCTTCCCCAACCCTCTCTCAATGACTGATGCAGGATGAAGGTAGAGCTATTAAAGAAATTATTTTTAGACTTTCCATGTGCTTGAAATACTTCCCAACAGGAAGTACTATTTGGAGTAATTTAACATCACATTAACTCACTTGAAGGAGGGAAAGTGTTTTTGATTTTGTCTTTTAACTTTGTGAAACTTGGGTCTTGGTGGGGAAAGTTATCAAAGTTTGGCAGAGATCTAATAAATAAATGTATTGAGTTAAATTAAATGATACATTAAGAACCTACAGGAAAGAACTCATAAACAAAACAGTTGGCTGAATTCCTAGAGATGATTCATTTTAACTTTACAGGAGAATCCTCATGGGGGAAGTGAGCAGAAGTAAGGATAGGCAAAGAGGCAAAGAATATCTAAGAATTCAATTACATGATGTCATGAATTTGAAATTTATGATTATTGGATCAAGAGTCCAGTGTGAAGTTTATTTTAATATATTACTCATGAAATATTTGACTAACATGAGAGTGTCTAACTTACCTCAATTTTAAAACACATTTTAAAGCATTCACTGCATAGACACACGTGATCTGTCCTAGTTAAAAGTGATTGTTGAATAGTCATGAAGGCACAGTCACCTGGGCTTTCACTAGCCTACACTTTGTTGGTCAGTTTCAAGTCCCTGAATGTCCCTTAAACACAGAAAGCGGCTTCTGAAGTTTTCTGAAATCCACACTCGTGTTTCTCCCTATGATAGTGTGTTACTGAATTTTGATCACAGTCATTTTCTTCTGCTGCAGAACCGGTGTGGAGCAGAACTCAGCACCCCTGTGTTAGCTGGACTTTTATGAAGTTCTAGATTCTGTTCCACTTGGTCTTTCCAGAGGATGTGGTGGGGGAGTTAAATGAGGGAATTTCCTGCCAAGGTCACTTTACCAACTGACTTCTTCACTGTCATTGTAGGACATTTTTTTAGAATCACCTTAAGACTATCAGATTCTCAGCTATTCCTATAAAGACAATTGTTACATGTGTTCATTTATCACCACATCCTAACCCAAATTAAAATGGTCAAGTCATTTCCAGGTGCTCAGTATATCCATCTTCTTGTCTTCACTCCCTGCCCATCTAGACATATTTACTATCTGCAAGCCTTCCATATTCTCTGCCTCTCCCACAATAATAGTTTTACTCCAGTTGTCTCTGTTTCCCATTGAAGTAGTAAGTCTCTTCTGACATTCCTTAAAAATTTATATCCAACTTCTTAGTATTCTAAGTAAAGAGGTTGGGGCATGGGAAATGGAGAAGGTTGATCTCAAATTCATCTCCCTGCATTTGATGCAGTGAGTTATTGCCTGACACATAAAATAACATAAGTTCCCCTGCTCTTACCTGATGTAATGAACTGGATAAGGCTAAATGAATTATTTTCATTCCTCAGACTATAGTTTATCCACATGCGCATCAAAAACAACAGATGACTGTCAC
The DNA here is from genome assembly GCA_004363575.1 of Solenodon paradoxus. Classification (NCBI taxonomy): domain Eukaryota; kingdom Metazoa; phylum Chordata; class Mammalia; order Eulipotyphla; family Solenodontidae; genus Solenodon; species Solenodon paradoxus. Next base: position 53,761 of record RJWH01005107.1, on the reverse strand, counting down.
TCAGAGTAGAGTATGATGCTTTTTTCTAAGTTTGGAAGAAAGGGTGAGTAGTCCACAGTTAATATTTAAAATCAAGCCCCAAATTATGGTTAAAATAACGTTCTGCTCTCACTGAGCAAATTTTAACTTTTTTTTTCTGAAAGAGAGGAAGAGAGAGGAGGAAGCACTTAGATTTATTTGTGTATTTATTTTTGATTGTTTTCCCAAGCCCTACATTGAGAACACATATTCTTGGGCTTTACATAATCCACGCCACCAATTAGTATCTGAGCCACCAGGGTGCACCAAATTTTGACTTTTTAAACATAATAAGAATACACAGTAAGTGCATTGACTGAGCAGAAGCTGGATTTTGATCTTGGACTGGGCGTGTTGTAAATGGTCGGGAAATCTTAGCCACTATTATTACTTTGCTTTTATAGATGTATTTTATCCTCACAACTACCCTATGATGTGGTTACAGTGTTATCTCATTTAGCAGATGCATTGGTTTGCTAGGGCTGCTGCAACAAAATACCACACATCGGGTGACTAAAACAATAGAAATTTATTTCTCACCTTCATGGAGGCTGAAAGCCCAAGATCTAGTTGTTGACTGGCTTAGTTTCTTCTTGAGGCTCCTCTCTCTGACTTGTAGATGGCCATCTCCTCACTCTGTGGCCCCCACGCTCATTTCTCTGTGCATATCTGTGTTCTAATGTCTTCTTACAAGGTCAACAAGTCCCATTGGGTTAGGATCCACCTTAACAACCTCATTTAAACTTAGTGACCTTTGCAAAGACCCTATCACCAAATACAGTTACATGCAGAATGGCTGGGGGTTAGGACTTCAACAGATGTATTTTGAAGACGGGGATACAATTCAGTCCATAATAGCAGATGGGGAAACTGAGGCACAGGTCGACTCAAGCTGTGGTTCAGGCATTCGTGCTCTGGGGCGTGGTACTAACCACTACACTATAGTGTGCTTGATAAAACGCAACATCATAACAAGCATTTTTGGATCCCCCACCTATTTTAATGTCTGTTTAAAGGGTATTAAAAACAATAATCATGAAGTGATACGTGTGTTCATTTTTTCTAGTTTGTTAAAATATTAAGCATAACGGTTTGGATTTGATACTTTGTTTAAAAATCTTCTTGGCTGCATATCACCTTCCCTATTTTTCTACATAGATTTTATAACGATTAAAGTCTGATTTGTGATTAAGGACTGTGCTATGTGATTTGTGAACTGAGTATTTTCTGAGTGTTGCTTAGAATTGTACAGTGATGTTGTAGAAGATGGGTCCGACTGACTCATCCCAAGGACATAATATTTTCTTGTAATGACAAGAATATCTCTTTCTCTTATTATGAATATAACATATATGCACATAGTGGCTGACTGAGGCTATTAGAAGGTTAATCCTAGTTGGATGATTTTTATCCTGTCTAAAAAGATAGATTTTGAGATTTAATCCTACAAGTTAGTATGTGTTTTTCTTAATGACATCTTCTTTTGCCAACAAAAGATACCCTTACTCCTAGGACATGACTAATTATTTTATAGCCTCGGTAAGAAGTAGTCACCAAAAAGGGTTTTAAAATTGCTTACACAAACAAAATCGGAGAGAGAGACAATTCTATAGCCATGGAGCCATCAGAACTAGTTTGACACCTATTTAATCAACAGTAACATCCCAGGGAACAGACTTCTGAAAGCCAGCTTATCAGCGACAACCTTTCACTTTGGAGAGTCAGCCAGTAGGGAGGAGACTCACTCCAATAAACAGGCTTCTGAAAGTGAGGCCATTCCTTCTGACCAAAGTACTATGTTTCTACAGTGACTGTTACCCCGACCCTGCCCTGGGAAGCTCTCCTGTCCCACAGTCCACACTTGTCTAGCACCTTCTGTCAGAGCCCGTTACTGCTCATCTCGGACCAACAGTGCCCTCCTAGCATAACTCTCTGTTACTTAAGGAAGCAATAAATTCAGCTTTGTGGTTTGCTGTTGCTGATGAAGACATTAAGCAATGGTCTCATCCTTTGTCATTTTATTGCTTCCTAATAACATGAAATTATTGACTTGTCTCATGGCTGTCTGGCTCTCCTTGATGTCTCTGTTTGGTAGACCGCCTGTTTGGAGCAGGGGACAAACTTGGCCTTCTCCATTCCTCCGTTCCAACTGTTTCTTTTCTTGATCGATTATCTCAAGCCTCAGGCACAAGTAAATGACTTAGCTTCCTGTGGGGCAGTGCAGAAAAGAAACTCTAACTTCCAATTCTTGTGAAGGGAGGTTTAGATGTTCACGACGGAATACCCATAAACTCTGTATAAAAACATGATCTCTGACATCTTTCCTAATGCACAGTTGAACTGGGAGAGAGCAAAGCAATTTCTGAGTTGATCTAGAAATCCTATGAAGGTACAATTCTCCAAGAGCAAAGGAGGGAAGGGACACTGTCCGGGGGCACCATGTAAAATTTGGTGCCTGTTTCCTAGGTTTTAATGCAACAAATGCACAGAGCCAGGAGACAAATCCTGGACACCAAACACAGAAAATAATAAGAGTTCCTGCATGAATCTAGCACCCTTAAAGCAGACAAGTCGAAAAAACTTGCCGTTAGTGAAGCTGCTAGAGACAATGCTGGAGATTCATGCCTGTCTCCATCTTGGCCTTCTGTGAATTGGAGAGAATTTCCACTTACAATTTCTAACACCAAGCCTGTAATCACTATCCTTTAGGATCACCTTCTTTCTGCCTGTTCCATTGGGGGGATTTAGAATAGTCTTGAGTTTGCAGTGCCCCCGGGAGGCCAGTAGACACACATGCAAATAATCTCTAGAGAAACAAACTGGCCTCAGAGAATTTCCATAAACTTTTAAGAACATGAGTTCATAATTTAGAAAAATCCCCAAACAAGCAATCATAAAAGAAAATTCAGCAATTAAAACTGAATCTTGTTCAATGAATAAATTATTACGCTTCTTCTGAAATTCCATTCCCCAATAGTAAAGCATTCTTCAGTTATTTCTTGAGGCTCTTCTTGACCTCCAAACTCTGGACATTCCCAAAGTCACCTGTAATGCATCCAAATTCAGAAAATTCAGACCCTGAAATCACATGAATTCTGCTACACATATTCATTCACTTCTCATAGTTTGTTTTTGTTCTTTACGTTGAGGCAACTTGCCTAAGTTTTAGGTGTATGGCTTTGTACGCCAAGATCTATACGTATTATGTTATGATCACCCTCCACATTCTCATTTCCACCCACCATACCTGTAGAGAAAGTGATAGTAGCTGTGGTAACTCGTATCCAAATAGCTTCCAGTGATCCTCACCCTCTGTAACTCAATCCTTATGCAGTTCCCTCCCGCCTTAAATAGCATGAACTGTGTAACCAACAGGACATTGTGAAAATAGCAGTGTGTGTCTCCTGAGGCTTAGGCATAAAAGACTCTGTGGTTCTAGTCTCTTGCTCTTTGGATCACTCATGCCAAGGGAAGCCAGCTAATCTGAGGACACTAATGCAGCCACATGGAGAGATCCAGGTGGTGAGGAAGTGAGGCCTGTGGCAAGCAGTGATGTGTATGCACCGTCTTGGAAGTGGGTTTTGCGCCATCTTGGAAGTGGGTTTTCCACCCCAGTCAAACCTTCAGATGACTGTAGCCCTACCTGTCAACTTGATGGCCACCTCGTGAGAGATTCTGAGCCAGGGCACCCTGCCCTGCGTCTGCTCCAAGCCAAGTTACAAATTCCTTACCCAGAGAAGCTGTGTAAAATAGTAAATGGCTATTATGGTTTTTAACCACTAAGTTTTGGGGCAATTTGTTAGGGAACAACATGTAACTAAAACAGGAGCCATGCAACAGGCTTTTTGAATTTTCCCAATATATCTGTGCTCCTAGGAAGTGATTACTAAATATGGTTTATTAATACAAAATGCACAGAATGAGTCAACATTACCTGTCAAGTAGCTGGGGTCAAACTTTATTTCCTTTGTGGCCAAAAAAGAGACTTGAATTGCTCACAGGTATCAACAGACATGGGTTTCAGGTAGGCTGTGGACACGTGCTTCTTCTAGAGACACCTAATTTTATTAGTGAAGTTCATGAATTTGAGGGGGGTGATGTAACCGACGGCTACTCTTACCCTATCTCAGCGCACTATCTTATCCTGTCTCTCCAAAATAAGTTCTTAATGTAAAGAAAGTCACTAGGTTTGAAAAGAGCCCTTATTTGTAACCTAGTCAGATCAGAAAGACATATTCTGCTTGATTCTGGGGAAGCACTGACACCATGGTAAAGCAGTGCTGGGACAGTGCCCCATTTGTTCTTTATTCGGCCACTCATCCATCATTCCACAAGCACATGTCCATGAAGGCACTAGCCTGGTGCTAAGGGGAAACACCAGGCAGAAAGCAGACTAATGAGGTGGAAAGAGCATGACCTCTGGAACCAAATGAACCTGAGGTCAGCCTCCTGTGGCATTTGAGGGGACCCAATAAATAAGACTGCTTTCCAGTCTGGCTTTCAAGCCTGAGAGATAAGATAAAAGCAGATCGCCTAGGGGAGTCAGCATATCACCATTTGAACAGATGGGATGATTTTGGAGAATGTGACTTAAATCTGTGAGCAAGCTCACTTGCTGATTTTGAGCTTCAGAATGGGCAGTTTTATACAGGTCACTCAGTGAGAGCCGAGATAGAAAGAACTCATGGGCACTCCGGGGAGACAACGGGAAGAAGCAACAGCAGAGTTCCTTCCTCTAAACCCACCAACAGAACAACCCCACCGCCAGCCCGAGGCACAGAGAAGACAGGGTGGTGGGAGGAGGATTTGTGCTATGGACTCTTCACTTTGCATCTTCGCAAAAGTTAGCTCCAGTGGTGGAGGAGAGCATTGGCCCGGGAGGCCATTAAAGATGCGCCCCTTGCCCATCAGGGGACCAGCAGGTGTTCTGGGAAAACCTACCTCCGGACCAACCACTGCCTTCTGGGCACCACCTGGAATCTCCTGGGTAGCACTGAATTTTGCTTCTAGAACTCTCTGGAATAAGTTAGAAAGGTGCATTAATGAAATCACATCTGAGACTACTGAGAATGCAAGACTGTAAATGAAATCTTTTTTTGCATTTGCATTCCAAATGATCATCAGTCATTTTTGTCCAATTTGGCTTATTCTGGCATCTCCAATTCAAAATTTCTGAGATGACTTTATAAGACAAGATTAAAACAAAGTCCAAAAATGTAGTACAAACATGTAGTTATCCCCAACTTGATATCAAACCACCTATTGTAGAGCCCAAAGAAGAAATCCTCTGCAGGTTAAAATCCATGCAGATAGAATTAATATCTGGAAGGAAGTTTTATTTTGTGTGTGAGTTAAGCATGCAAAGATATTACTGCACTATCATCCTTAGTCCTCAATTCCCTCTCTCTCAGTGTGAGCATGCAATCACTGTTTTATTTATTTTTGGTTTTTCCCCGATCCTTGGACTTTACATGGTTCATGCCCAACCACTGGCTGAGCGCCTCAGTCCTGAGGGCACAACTCAATTTCTTGTTTCATCTCAGCACACTTTTAAACTCTGACAATTACTGAGATCACCAAAGTACTTACCAATGTTTATTATATTAGAGTTTAACACTGAGACATTTAAAAGCACATCAGTTCACTTGAACATAACAAAATAAACCCATTAAAATCAATATAGATAACATTTTAGATAACATTTTAAATCGAAAGGACTGTATTTTCTAAAACAGACAGTGAAAATGAATGGCGTTTGTTTTTACATGTTTGCAAATCTTTTCCATGTTTGGTTTAATAGGACATCTGGATTCTCATATTTACTTCTGCATTCAATCTGTTGCCATATGTTCATTTGATTGACAGTCTCAAGAATCTCCAGCCTCATACAGACATGTAGCTGGAAAAGGGAGGCATATTTTCTTTATTAAGTAATTTTTTTAAAAAGAAAGGTGTAGTCATGAACGCAAGTGAACAGAAAGGCAGGCAGGAAAAGGAGAAAGAAGTATTTTCACATTAGTTGTGACTTCATTTATTACCCCTGGCCCCAGTACATGAGCTCAGGTCTTTGGGAAGTATGTGGGGGTGCACTCATCCAGAAGCCGTGGACCTAACTCCCAGTCCACCAGGGTGTGCCCAGGGATGTGTATCTTCATACCTGTTTCAATGATTGTGAATTTTCTTTTCTGATATTACACTAATACTTGACAAGGGGTAGTTTCTTAATGGTAATTTACAATGTATTATCTGAAATTGTATCTTTGTACTCTTCATACTTTGTTACATTAAAATTCGTTGGAATTAGCTTGCATTTTGAAAGGACCTTCTGATCCATGCTTAATTTTGTTAATCTATTTCTGCTATTTGAAAAACATTTGCTCCCGGAGGTAGGCAGCTCTACTCAAAGTTGACATATTTTAATATGCAGTATGGAAAACATCACATTTATTACATTATATCCATCTAATCAGAAAGGTCTTTAAGTATTAAGGAGGGAATTTAAGTATTAAGGAGGGAATTTAAGTATTAAAGAAGACATCAAGCTCATGGGGGTAGATACACATTTTTTTTATTCTGTTACTTGAAAACTTGAATTTTATCATTGGTGACAATTATTAAGATAGTAATTTTATTATTTTTTTTGTTGCCTTTGCTATATGCATTTGAGGATATTGAATTTGCACCTCACTCCGGGTGCATGTCACATCACACCCCTCGCCAGAGTGCTGCCACCACCGTGCCGCCCCTCCCCGCCCCCCCCAGTAACCCCTAGTAACCACGGATTATATCCTGACAGTTTTGTTGGTTTACCATGATCCCCTTCAGTTTCATCCACATTGTTGCAAAAAGTGCTATTTTGTTTCATTTTTTTTTAAAAGGGAAGTTGCAGGCAGTTATGAAGTTGAACAGGTAGGCAGGCAGGCAGGGAGAGGAGAAAGATGCATTTTTTATTTTTATCTTAGTTGTTCACCTTGGTTGTTCCCCTTGGACCCAGGACGTGAACCCAGATCCGTGGGGTGTATGTGGACTGCACTCATCAGAGGCAGTGAACCTAACTGCTAATGAACCAGGGTGCGTCAATTTTGCCTTTTTAAGCAACCGTATACAATTCCACTGAGTCTATAGATCACAGTTTCTTTATTCAGTGGTGACAGTTATTTCTATTTTCCCTGAACTGACAGGCTCTGTTCATTTTTAAGTAACTAGTTGCCACATATCTCAATTTGAATAACCATAATAGTCCCTTTAAAGCAAAAGGAGATTCATGAAAAGAAAACAGCAACAAAAAAACGAGCTCAACTCTGAATTCACACCGTTGCTGAAGAGCCTGTCTTGAGACAGCCCCCATCCTTGGCGGACAGCAAGTGCTCCAGGTCGCCTTTCCTTTTTTTCACATCGCAAATTAAAAGGACATGTACTCAGGGATGAAATTTAATAAAATCCATAGTGTCTGCGCTTTTGTCAGTGACGCTGTTAAGGGAGGGCGGAATTGCAAAGATGTTCCTGTGTGTGTGTGGATGGGCTCCACGCCTTGAGCACGTGAGGGCACCAGCCATCTGCACACCCTGCTTTTGCACACTCAGGGTAAGGGGTGACACATTCACAGTGGGACACTATGCAGTGATAAATAAAAGACAAATCCTCCCATGTGGAACAAGATGGCTGGACTTAGAATTACCCTTCATGAAATAATTCAGAAGCAGAAAGACAGACATTGCGTGATTCCACTCATGCTGGGTAGACAGAAACCAAGCAAACCAGTGAACCAAATCAAACAAAAACAGACTTTCAGTCTCCAGGATAAAATCAGTGGTTACAAGAAGAGAAGGGTGAAGCGGCAGGCAAATCAGGTAAAAGGAGTCAATTATACGGTGAAGGCAAACTTTGCGTTATATTCCGGTGGTGATTTGTTGGCTTAAACCTCCATTATATTATTATGCAATGTTCTTTCAGCATATTTTTCTAATTTAAAACCAAACCAATCAAAGCCAAATGAAAACAGCAAATACTATCTCATTCTTATTCAGAAACTAGTTTTGCACTCATAATGAAATATTAAAAAACAAAGCCAAGGAACAGACACAACAAAGTGAAGACTAACCCTTGGATGTTGACAGAAAAACTTTCCAGAGGGGAAGGGGTGGGGGTGGAGCAAAGCATACTGAGGGTCCCATGGGCGGTGGGGAGACTGCTAAAAAGTTGATGGTGAGCCTCCTATACATGATGAGAGTGAGCCTGCACAGTTGTGTTGTACTGGAAACCAAAGTTGCCTCCATAAAAAAGGGTAAACGTAAATAAATAAAAGGAAGAGACAATGTAAAACTAGGCAGGGAAGGAGCAGGAGGAGCTGGAGGAGCTGGAGGATGGGGGAGGATGGGGGAGGATGGGGGAGGATGGGGGAGGGAGGGAGGGAGGGAGGGAGAGAGAGAGAGAGAACAAAAGAAAGACTGTCACCCTGGCAGATTCCCTGAAAGGGTCTTGGCAGACCCAGACTCCTGCCCCAAGGCCATAGTAGGTCCTCCTCTGAGGTCTGTGGTCAGAGGAGAGGCCTGGACTGTTGGTACTTGGGATGGACATTGTTCCTTTTAGGATTTGGAAGTGATGCTAGTTCAATGAAAATCTTCAAGTGACTTTAAAAAAAGAGTTTAAAGACACACCTGTGTCCCAGCCTCACCCCCACGCCCATCAAATGGAGAAAAGTAGCCAATGTCAGGCAGGCCCTCCGCAGACCCACCCAAGTTGGCCCAGGAAATAACAAAGAACCAGAGAAATCTGGGAGAAGGTAGCTGGAGAGAATAGTTCAGCTCCTGTCTTCTCACACTATGCTAACTGTCTGGAATCCAAAGCTTTGACGTTAAACTTGATCGGGAAAAAGATCTCCTGGCAAAGGGCATGTGGCCTGTCCGGCATGAATACCCTCTGGACACATCGCTGCTCTCAGAATAGCGCTCGAAGCCTTGCTGCCTTCTTGAGAAGCTAGAAATTTGCCAGGATTGTCATCCATCATCGTAACTGGTGAACTGTCTTTGTCATCCAGTGCTGTCTAATCTGAATTTCCCCTTTGCTTCCTGGTGACTGGCATTAAAATCAATCTAGTCTCATTCAGTGCTCTGTGCAAATGGAATTCTCTAGCACTGTCGTTTTTATAGTAGTGTTTATGATTTCTTTTGTTCACAATGCTATATTCATTTTAGGGTATTGACATTGCTTCTCTGTGTGTATTTCACACCGCTCTCTTCACCAGAGTCCCAGTGTCTTAACCCCTGCCTTTTCCCTCTCTCCTGCCCGCTCCCCCTCCGGCAGTCATCCTCTTGTGTTCTGAGAGTTTTTGCTGGGGTTCATCTGTTTATTTGTTTCATTTCATTATATTCCACATATGAGGGAAACCATCCACAGTAGCTCCAAGAAAGATCAAATACCTGGGATTAAACCTAACAAAGGAGGTGAAATTCCTCTGCAAGGAAAACTGCAGAACCTTAATAAAAGAAATAGCAGAAGACACAAAGAGATGGAAAAACCTTCCATGTTCATGGATGGGAAGAATTAACATAGTAAAAATGGGCATTCTACCCAAAGCAATATATAGATTTAATGCAATTCCCATCAAAATCCCAGGGATGTTTTTCAAGAAAATGGAGCCACCAACACAAAAGTTTGCATGAAATCACACAAAGTCTAGCACTGTAACCTAAAACAGCAAATCTCTTCTACCCTCTAATGTCCAAGAGCCTCTTCTTTCTATTTCTATTTCTCTTTCTTTCTGTTGCCTTAGCCTCATCAGCTTAGAAAAATCTGCACCAGTGTAGGCCCAGGGAAAGCTGTAGCATCTGTACTCAGAGACAGCCCTCATCTTTGCCGAGGTCCCCAGGCCAGTGTGGCACCAAAAGTCACCATCTCTGAAGGGCACCTCTGTGAGCTATGTCTGAAGGGCCCTTGCCACCACCACCGGAGTCCCTGTGACTTTTGGTGGCTGCGTGGTCCCCTGGGCCTTTGTTAATCCCTCAGCAGCCCTGCTCCCTTGCTCAGGCCTGTGGGTCTTTCATTTTTCAGCCCTGTGCGAGCAATCTTGACTGTCAGTTGCCTGTGGACAAAGACAGCATCAGCACAAGTAACTGTCACTTTCCAAGGTCAAAATACCATAAGCCTAAGGCCTAACACTTCTGCTCAGACTTTTGTAGTACTTCAAACCCAACTGTGTGGTGATGTCAACCTTGTGAACGAGCCGCCACACACTTCCAAGATCAAAACCCCTGCTCGTATATTAAAATCCAAGGCCTGCAGTCACTTCTTGCTTCAGCCACTCTGCATGCATTCCACTTCCTGAAATTTTACCCCTAAGATCATGACTTATTGTGCCATGTAGCACATAGGAGGCTCTATCCCCCCCAACGACAATCCTGCCTGCCTTTGATCACAGGAACTGGGGCTGCTTCCAAAGGCCAAGGTGCATGGGAGCAGAGGAGACAGGCCAGTGTCCTCTGCACAGGATGGGTGGAAGGCCAAAGAAGGGCAGAGAGGAGGAAAGTGGGTTCAGATTCTCCTAGAGTAAGTCATCACACTGAGATGACCCATCTTCCAGGGTGGAAGAAGAAGGGTGACAGGGACCTGAAGGGTTTCACAAATGGGGAACCCTTTTGTTGAAAGTAAATACCAGGATAACACACCTTTGTGTCTCGGCAGCTGAGACAAATGGGATGTGGGCCATGAAAAGGCCAGGACCATGAGATCTGGGGCTGAGGGGAAAAAACTAAACTAAACTAACTAAATAAAAAGCCTTCTTTCTTCTCTTCCTCCCTTCCGTTCTTCATTCCTCTATTCCTCCCACCTTTCCTTCCCTTCTCCTTCTTCCCCTTCTTCACCTCTTTAAAAAGAAAGAAAGAGAGAAAGTACCAGGAGAGGGGCACAAGTATTACCATGAAAACACCATCTTAACACAGCTTCCTACTCATTATTTATTATCCATCTGTATGATCTATAGTTTAGACAGGCAGGAACAGCGGAGGAAGAAGCATTGCATCCACTCTGTTGAGTTATTCATTCTGGTTGTTGCCTGCAGCCCCAGGACATGAACTCGAGCCCGTGGGTTGGATGTGGACTATGTCTTTAAAGTGGAGATAGTAGTGTCTACATGGAATGGTCATTAAATGGGTTAGAAAAAAATCTTCCTAAGATACTAGCTCAGGTGTAAACAGTAGACCCAGAAGAGAGAGAAGCATGTGCAAATACATTACCAGTCAGAGTACGTGGTAAGCACTCTAATGAAGGAAAAAGTAGGTGTGTCCTGGTGGCCGAGTGGTTGAGTACACTGGGTACAGTTCACATACACACCAAGCTCCCCTGTTCAAGACCTGGGATGGGGGAACAACTAAGATGAACAACTGAATAAATAAAATAAAGTGCTTTTTCCTCTTCTATTCCTACTTGATTGCCTATTCACCTTCTTTCTTGCCTGACTTTTCCTTTAAAAAAAAAAAAAGGAATGTCATGTACTATAAGAACTCCAATGAAAGAAACTTCTAACAGACTTGGGTGGATAGGATTTCATGATCTCTGGAGTTGACATTTTTTAAGATTTTGGGAGTATTTCTCCATCATTCAGTTTATTTGATGAGCTTGTCTTAACTCTCTACTGGTGTCGAGGTCCTGGCATTCAGGGTTGGAAATGATAAAGAAAGGATGCCTGAATCTGTGGACCCAGTTGGAGAAACATCACATACATACACACATATGCACGCACAGCATGGACACAGATAAATCATACACACATACACGTCTCCAAGCAAACTGGTATGAAGCATCCATTCTTGGTTTGGGCAGAGGATACAAGAGGGACAAATCTGGAAGGACACATGTGAGATGCTCTTCAAGAATCTCCTTTCTAATGAGGAGAACAGAACAAAGAAGAAAGGGATGGAAGAATGGGAGAATTGTTTGGAAGTAAGATTATTTGAGATCTCAGCTCAAGAGGAGAAAACAGAATAAAGAAGACTTATGGGGGAGGCTCCTTTGGAGAGGAACAAATTAGGGAGATGCCCAAGTACAGGTGATGAGTTTCCATGAGAATCAAAGTGGGGAGGGAACAGGAGCTTTGGGGACAAGTCATTTCCTAGTTCTGAGCAGCCGTGTCCTTCCCATCAGATCATTCTATTTTATATACAAGACCTCTAAGATCATGATTTTATCACAATCTTTAAGTCTATATCAAAAGCCTGCCAATGATACAGGACCCATCTTTAAGAACAGAAAGAGACCAGAGCATGATATTCCAATAATACATCATTTATGTCTGACCATGAACATGCTTCAAAGTCATAAACTGAAGTTGGAAAATCAATATCATTTCATACTGTACACTGATGCCAATTTCGTGTTTCAACTCAGGTGGAGAAATTCAGGGAAAGAAATAAGTAATTTCCTGGCCTACTTAATGGATGGAAATATGTTTAATGGCTTCCAACATCTTGGCTTTCATTAGGATTCTTGTCTGAAGCAAGTAAATTGCGTGGTCTCAACTCAGTAAACCATGGGCCGTGGGCTGTGCCATATGCTGCTAAGCGGGGGACCAGGGACTCATCCACAGAGTGAGAAAGAATTCTAACATAGTGAGACGGGAGCCTCTCTCCCCGGCTTGGCAGCGCTCCCCAGCAAAGTGTGTGCATCATTTAACAGCAATGTCGGCTTATCGACCATCATAAACTTAAGTCTCACCGAAGCAGGAATAAATAAATTAGTATCTTGAAAGCACATAACAGGAAAAGGAAGTAGAGAATAGCTGCGTGGCCAGAGAGTGCTCTAAAGTGCAGTGACTGGGATGAGGCAAGTGTTGAACCAGAACTGCCTATGCCCAGGTGCGCCCTTAAAAGTAATCTGCTGCCTGCATACTGATCTAGATTCTATCAACCCACCAGCATTTGAGACGTAGATAACTGGGAATTCTTTCTGTTACTCTTCTGCAAAAAAAAAAAAAAAAAAAAAAAAAAGATTCTTTTATGCAAAAAAAAAGAAGTGGAAATTTACAGAGAATGGACAGGCATGTGCGTTGCCTCCTTGGCTTCTGGTTGGAGCAAGGCCAAGAACCCCTGGGGCATGGCCTTGTGCTGGTCTTACTGGCCTTCTGGAAGGGCTGCTCCAAGGACACTTAGGTGGGACCTTGAATCAGCTAAATCAAGTTCACTGCAGTTTGTCTGTCCAAAGTAGTACCTGCTTGGGAGTGTTCCCATGCCTCCATACTGGACCGTGTGTCTCTGTAGGGACAATATTGAGCCTCTGGGACTCTCCCCTCTCACACTGCAGGACAGAGCATTCTATTCATGTTCTAAATGCTACCTGAGAGGGCAGATTGCGTAGAGGGATCCACTGCATAGAGAAGGAAGAACGGGAATGGTGGTGAATTCAATTTAATATGCAGAGGTGTGGATTTACTATGAGGCACACCTTAAACCTATGTCATGTAATGATGAGCTGTTCTTTCCAAAAAAGGAACTTAAAAAAATACCTGACAGCTCAGTAGGTTGGTGTGACCTCCATGGTTTTAGGCTGAAGCCCAATGGATCCTAGAAAATGCCAGTTTCTCTCTCTTTTTTTTTCATCAAGTGGTCCATAGGGACAAGTTCATCATATTCTTTATTTGATCGCAATTTGGTCTGTTTAATTATCCTCTTTTTACCCGTTTCCCAGTGCTGCCTCCTGCATCCTCCTCCCTCCACCAAATGGCATCATTCTGCCCAAAGACAGACACCAAGTTGATGGGAATGTGAATGAGGGCTGGTCTGGGGCCAGCTTCATGCCCACGGGGTGATTTTCCCTCACTGGGGCAGTTACGCCACGGAGCCCATAGACAATAAAGTGACCCCACGACCCTGTAGAGGCAGCATGATCCCGCTCCCCGCCGACCTGGGACCCAAATTCAGATGGAGACAACCAAGCCAGCTTGGTCCAGTTCTTCCCTTCCTGACAAATTCTTCCCAGGGGCCTTTGGACAATGTACTAGAGGGATGGATTCCACAAATGGAGCTGAGCTGCCTGAAAACGACTTTCCCAAAGCATCAGGCAGAGGAAGATCCGCCAGGAGCAGTCGGGGTGGTGGGCGCTCTGTCAGGCTATGGGAAGCACAGATTCTTCCACCGGGTACAATTGTGTCAGTAGGTGCCATGTGGAAGGGTGGGCTGGGGCGGGTGTGGGGGATGTGAAAATGCAAATCTCAGTCTTCCTGGGCACCTTTGCTGGCTGCAGGAAGGCACTGGCTCGCCTTCCCCTGTGGGCAGAGGGCCAGCTTGACAGCTGGTGAGGTGGGCCGGCAGCTGCCCAGAGATGGCGACTGTCTGGAGAGCTGCCCTGGGAAGGGCAAGCTGCCTGGCTCCAGTGGACGAAACTGTTATTCAATCTGCGCTCTTCTGCAGAGGCCGGAGGAGGCTGAGCTAAGGAGCTCAGCAGGAAGCAAACGTGCTAGCAAAGAGCTGGAGGCCTCTGGCCCAGGGTCTTCACCTTGCCAAATTCGAGGCGGGGGCCGGCACTGCAGGAATATGATTCTGACCGTCCTCAAGATGCTTGTCTTCATTGGGGTGGGAGGTCTTGCTGGAAGCGTGTGGATGGTGGGCTTGGATGAATAGGGTGAAAGGGAATGAAAGCTTATTTCAAAACAACTTGCCTGTCCTCGTGGATTAAGTAAGGGAACATCAGGGTCACTTTGCATCAGGTATTGTCCCAGGGGAGAGGACTGCGCGGCACAGGCCTGGCAGGTGCTGGGCTTTGAGGCTAAGTGCCAGGGAGAGCTTCTTGCGGGCGCTTCCCACCAGCCCCGAGAAGGGAGGAAGCCTGATGTGCGGCTCTCGGCTGTGGTTTCAGGAGGTGGGAAGAGGTGTACCAGAGTGGATCCTCGCCTCTCTGTGACCTTCCCTTGCTTGTCTGGCTTGGAGAAAGAGTCTCCAGTCTTCCTTGCTCGTCCTGCACTCAGGGTTTTGGAATGCAAGGCCTTGGCTGTGCTCTTGGCCAAAAGTCAACTGGAGAGAATTTGATTCTAACGTTTGAGTATGTGCTTCCTCTCAGAGTGGAGCAGTGGGGATCTGAGTGGGGAAGGTGCCTTGTGACTTCATGTTTGACAGTGTTTACCTGGCATTTAACACTCATGCAGGACATGCCAGCCGCGGAGACAGGTGTTAGAGACGAATGAATGAACGAGTGACCCAGCGAATTAGCCAGACAGATGGCTATAAGACATCTATTATGAGCCTGGGGACACAGCAGTCAAAAAAAGTCAAGGTGTGCCCTGGTGGCTCAGGGGCTAAGTCTAGACCAAGGATTTGGACGTGGGGTGGGGGGTGGGGGGTGAAAGAGCTAAAACAAGTAAATACATAAAATGACAGTGTGTCACTTCCTCCTCCCTCCCTTCAAAAAAAAATCCTCTTTCAAACAAAAACAAAAGTCAATGTTTCTGCCTTCATGGAACTTATAATATTACAGTATAGAAGAAGGAGTCTCCAAATGAACACAATAAACAGGTTAGTAGTGAATTCACGGTGGAGAAACTGAGGACTCTGCCACCTAACTGCCTGGTGCTCTAACCCCAGTTCCTCCATGTCGTTTTTGTCTGATGTTGGCAAGCTGCTTGGAGGCATCCGGTTTCCTCATCTGGGAAGTGGGGTCAGCTGGGAACCCACCTTGCATTGTCGCTGGGGAGGGTGTGAGGCTCTGAGTGAGGCAGCAGGCTGAGTATGTTGGTTTTCCCTTCTGTCCCCATAACGTCCAGCTGTGACTGACCCACACCCCCATTTTAAGTCCCAACCACCTTGTTATAATTAAGCTACATGTGGACCTTAAATCTTCAGCACAGTGGCCCCCAGGAACAACTGCACGACCCTGCTCTGAAGATGAATGAGCAGCTGACTATGCAAACCCTCTGGAGAGAAAACAAAGGAGAGGGGACACTGCGTAACCTGCAGTTTGAGCCCCCTAGGGATTTTCCGGACCCACCAAGAAGATAGAATACCCCTCTGTGAACCTGCTGACCACTAGCTCATTGAAAATGCTGATCTAATCTACCCACTAACTTCAAAACCCGGGAATCCAGAGCAAAGCGAGTTTCTAGTCTCTGTGGATGCCCCGATACAAGCGCTCGCTCTCTCTCCCTCTTGCTCTCCTCTCTCTCTACTCTCTCTCTCTGTCTCTCTCTCCTCTCTCTCTCTGTCTCTGTCTCTCTCCTCTCTCTCTCTCTCTCTCTCTCTCTCTCTCTCTCTCTCTCTCTCTCTCTCTCTCTCTCTCTGTCTCTCTCTCCTCTCTCTCT
>RJWH01005107.1:0-37364 GCA_004363575.1 Solenodon paradoxus | reverse complement strand
CTGAGCTCTACAATAAAGTGGTGTCTCAGGACTCTTTCAGAATCCGTGCAATTTCTATTCTCAGGAGTCGGAGGACGCGGAAAAGGCTCCCAGGCCCTTGGGGTCTGTAACCGGGGAAGAGGCGCAGGCTACCCCGAACCCTCCAGAAGGTTTGCTGCTCGTGGGTCAGTGTCATGGGGGCACATAATCTAGGGAAAAATGAAATTGAGCTGGACAAGGGAGGGAGGGACACATTTAATTTCCAGATAGAAGTTATAGGGGCAGGTCTCGTGGAGAAGGGGAAGCGGAGCAAAGGCGGAGGAGGTGAGGGAGGAGCAGGAGACCAGCTGACAAGGTGCTCACAGGCAGACGGAGTTACAAGAGCGAAGTCCTTGCTCAGAGGGAATCAGGCATATTTAAAAACAATCCAGCAAATAAACGAATTCAAACAAAATCAGATTTTAAAAAATTAGTATTTATGGAAGCAATTTTGCTTTACAAAATAATATAAACTCATATGTGCAGGTTCCCCGTTTCTCAGATAAGTGACAAACACCCTGCCCGGCACCCAAACACTGAATGTTCCACCATTGTTCACTGGACCCGCCTGCACCTGCCTGCACCCGCCTGCACCTGCCTGCACCCGCCTGCACCTGCCTGCACCTGCCTGCACCCGCCTGCACCCGCCTGCACCCGCCTGCACCCGCCTGCACCTGCCTGCACCTGCCTGCACCCGCCACCCTGGCCCTGCCGGTGACCTCGGTGCTGTTGCTAGTGTCCAAGGGTGGCTTTTTGTTCAGTGTGTTCATTTGCTTTGTTTCTTTAAATTCTGCATCTGAGTGAGATCATCCGGTATTTGTCTTTCTGCTTCTGACTTATTTCAGGGATCACCATCCCCTCTAGTGCCGTACATGTTGCTGTAAAGGGCAGAATTTCTTCTCTTCTCAGGGCTGTGCAGGGTTCCACTGTGTAGATGGACCACGTCTTGATCCAGCCATCTCATGATGGGCACTGAGGTCATTTCCAGTTCTCGACTAGCGTAAATAAAGCTGCAAGAAACATGGGAGTGTAGGTATCTCTGTGAATGAGTGTTTCTGTTCTTTCATGCAAATATCCAGAAGTAGGATGATGGCATAGCATGGGCTTTACATTTTCAATATTTTGAAGAATCTCCATACTGCTTTCCATAAGGGTTGTGCCAGTTTGCACTCCCATCAAAGTGTAAAATTGTCCCCTTTTCTCCACATCCTTGCCAGCATTTGTTGTTTCCAGACTTTTGAATTATAGCCAACCTCACAGGTGAAAGTTGACATCTTGTTTTGTTTGTGCTTCTCTAATAACAGGTGAGGAAGAACATATTTTCATATGTCTGTTGGCCATCTGTATGTCTTCTTGAAAGATAAGTCTATCCAATTCTTCTACTTATAATTATTTTTTGATTGGATTGTTTGCTTTTATGTTGTTGAGTTTTATGAGTTTATTTTACATTTTGGATATTAAGCCCTTGTCAGATATATGAGCTAGAAATATCTTCTCCCAGTCACTAGGGTGTACTTTTGTTTTGGTGATGGTTTCTTTCACTGTACAGAAGCTTTTTAGCTTGATGTAGTTCACTTGTTTATTTTTGTTTTTGTTTCCCTTGATGCTGGAGTTGAATCCCCAAAGACCTCGCTGAGGCTGATGTCATGGAAAGTCTTTCCTATGTTGTCTTCCAAGAATTTTGTGGTTTTCAGTCTTACGTCTAAGTCACTAATCCATTGTGTGTGTGTGTGGTGTTAGAGCGTGGTCTAGCTTCATTCATGCATGTGACTATCCAGTTTTTCCAACACCATTTATTGAAAAGACTTTCCTCTCTCCATTACATGCTCTTGGCCCCTTTGTCATAAATAAACTCATTATATATGAATGAGTCAGTTTCTGGTGACTCAGTTCTATTCCACTGATCTGTGTCTCTGTTGCTCTTCTACTACCATACAGTTTTCATCATTGTTGCTTTATAGTATAGTATAATGTGATAACTGCACTTTTTAAAAAATTTTTTTTCTCAGGATTGCTATGGTTATTTGGGATCCTTTGTCATTCTATACAAATTCAAAAATGTTTTATTTCTTTGGAATATGCCTGTGGAATTTTGATGGAGATTGCATTGAACCTGTATATTGCCTTAGGAAAGATGGCCATTTAACAATGCGAATTCTTCCCAGCCATGAGCATGGGCATGTTTCCATCTCTTTGTATCTTCCTCTAGTTCTTTTAGGAAAGATTCAGTTTTCACTGTACCGGTCTTTCCTTCTTTGTTAAGTATATCCCAAGGTATTTGATTCTTTTTGCACCTAGTCTTATATAAGAGCTGGTTTTCTTGATTTCATTCTCTTCTATTGTTATTTGCATACAGAAATGTGATGGATTTTTGTGCATTGACTTTGTAGCCAGCCATTTTACCGTACTCACTGATTAGTTCTAGTAGTTTTTTGATGGAGTTTCTAGAGGTTTCTATATATATTATCATGTCATCTGCAAATAGTGATAGTTTTGCTTCCTCCTTTCCAATTTGGTTCCTTTTATATCTCCTTGCTTAGGTGCTCTGGCTAAAATAGCTGTGGTGAGTGAGAGTGGACAGTCTTGTCTTGTTCCTGATCTTAGACAAAAATAGACTCTTTACAAGTGAACTATGTCTAACAACAATGGACATTTAGTTAAAAAAAAAAATCAGTGGGTTCAGAAAGAGAAGGACGAGGGTGGGTAAAGTGGATTAATTGTTTAGTGAAGAAAAAACAGAAATAATCGTGCACTGAATGTGTTAGATACAGGTGTGAATTTCCTGTGGTGCCCACCTTAAACTGGTACAGTGCTGTAATGCAATTTTCCTTTAACACAATTAATTTAAAAAATAATTTAAAAAAGCCATCAAAGGGTCAGCGTAGCTGGAGAGAGCGAACAGGATAGCATGAAAATGAGGGGTGGTGGGGAAGGGTCATGGAAGGACTGTCAGTCCCTGTTCAGGTTAAATACAGGGAAAAATCTCCAGACCTCAATACATTAATTGCTTTCTTGGCAAAGGTGTCTGCCTGGCGGTAATTGTTGACCATAATCCTGGGGTTTTATATTCAGAGTCCTGGGGATATAATTAAACTTTTCTCCTCTCTGTGCTGGTATCTGGGCCACTATTCTGTGATAGATGGGATTAGTCTATCCTATGAGTTTTCTACTGAGTCTGTTCTTTTTCTATGAATAAACAATAATTTAACATCAATATGTGGAAAAAATGAAAGATAAAAAGACCCCTGATTCTGTTACCTTAGCAGAAAAACATTGACTTTTCGCCACATTTCAGATTGGAGGCTTGTAAATAAAATGGGGATCTTAGCAGCACTGTGCAGGGTGCTGATTTTGGAATAAATGTCATTCGACTCTGAAAGGGGGTTGTTAATGGCAGTAAATCCTCCTTTTTGGAACCATATCTACAAGGCTGGGGTGGGATTTGGGGATAGAGAGGTGTGTGACAGAGAGAAAGGTCCAGTTGTACCAGGTTTCCAGGAGCGGGGACAAAGTCATCCTAAACTAAAGGACACCGGGAAAATGCAACATGGAAAAGATATGAGCATTCCCAGACCCTCAAATAACCTACCAAGTCATACCAAATAGGAATTTTCTACTTTGGGACAGAGGGTGAAATCTTTTTAACACAAGCAGAAAATCAAGAAAAAAAACAAACCTCTGATTTGGAGAGCAAGTGGATTTTACGGACCTAGATAGTACTTCTTAATTGTGGGGTCGACCAGAGTTCCCTGAACTGCTAAAATAAAAATTAGATGCCTGAGCCCCACTTAGACTTACTAACTCAGAATTGGAGCCAGGGTCCAAATACTTTTAAAAAGCTGCTGGAGGTGATTCCAATGTGCAGTGAAGGCTGGGAATCTCTGCACAGAAGAAGAAAATCCTTGGCTCTGATGCCCCCAAGAACTTTAAGAGCTAAAGAGAAATAACTGAGGACCGACGGCACAGGGGTGAGAGTTGAAGACACAAGGCTGGACAGGGACATTTAGGGAGAATAAATAAGAAATAAAGGGGGTTTGCTATTCTCTCAAAGGAAAGCTGGGCAAACAGTATGAACGGGTGTGCACAAATCCTTCAGCAACAGTGGGGAGGTGGTTTAAAAATCTATGTTGTGTTCATGTAGGTTCCTGTGTGTTCTGCATTCACAAAAGGATGGAGAATGAGTTTGGGAAAATCTGGATTTAACTCACAATGATACTAACAGTGGTGTGATATTAACCACTCATTCACTCAGCAATTACTGACTTACTGAGCACATGCTATGTGCTATGTGTTATCCTAGGGAGTGATGTGTAACAGTCAACAAAACTAGGCACAAATCCTTGCCCTCCCTGAACTTAAATTTTAGTTTAAGGGACTGGGCAAGATGAACTCTGACTCCAGGGGGCATGGAGGGAAAAGCCACTCCAGCATGACCAGAAATAATGACATGCAGGTTATGGGGATAAAAGTAACAGCGCAGATATCTTCTCTTTATCCTTTCAGGTACACACTACCTCTTCGCCTTGCTCTGAGTCCCAGGAGGTGATCAGAGTGGGCTGTGTCAATATGTCTCTTGTTCTCTAGCTTCTGGGTGACTTTGACCAAAGGCTATGAGGGCACTGCTAGGAGATCAGAGGAAATCTACAGAGATCTTTTGTTAAATTCTTCCATTGCATCAGTTTTATAGTATACCATTTATTTCCTACAGGGCCCCTGAAAGATCTGCTTTACTGACTACCAGAAAAATTGCAAGCCTAATTCAAAATAATTTTTTTTGCTTAACGGTCACAGGATTAAGTGAAGACTTTCTAAAACGTTGCTGTGTCGGCTGGCAAAGTAGCCTCTTTTCCTTGTGGTCCTTTGTCTCACACAGGCTGGAGGGAGACAACTCACACATCTCCAACCCAGAAGTTTGGGCATGCTGGCCATAAAGATAGTGCTCTTGGAACCTTCCAGAAGGTTATATTCCAACCATACTCCTGGGCATAGGTAGCTGTTTTCTGCTTTCAGAAAGTACTTGCACATCATCTCCAGTCCAAGCAATAAGGCCACAACAGATCTGGAGAGAGAAAGCATCAAAGGAAGGTGGGCATGAGAGGGCTTGTAAATTTCTAAGTACCTGAGAACCATGTGCCAACCATGATGAAGCATGAGGCGAGAACTTGCTGAGTGAGCCTATGGCCCCGAGCCAGCTGGTGGATGATCAAAGATGCCCGCTCCTCAGTCTCTATGTCTTCAGAGATTTCAGAGGGAAATGCTCAACTACTAACCCACAGAGTCCATTTCAAGTGATGTTTTGGAGACTTTCTATTCAAATCTTTAAGTTAGGGTTGAAGAACCTCCCACACATGGTTCTCATTGCCGAGGTGCTAGCCACACCTCATCAGCACCCCGAGTGTAACTGTAGAAGTCAGGTGCTTTTAACAGGTTAGGAATAAAGCCACTGAACAAATGGCAATGAGAGTTCTCTTTTCGTTTTCCTCCACTTCTAAGTGCAGAGCAGAAGAAGCCAAGGAAATGGAAAATCAACCTATCCTGGTGCCCGGGACTTATCTGAGCATGAGCAGTAAAAATCCTGCTTCTGCCTCATCCTATTGGAGTCGCAGTTAGATCCAATGGAGTGCAGTCCATACACATCCCAGGGACACAGGTCTGTGTCCCAGGTCTGGGGGAAAATCTAACGTGAATAAAGAAATGCAAATTTTAAAATATAAAAAGATTTTTTTTCCTCCTCTCTCACCCTGCCTGCCTGCCTGCCCATTCACCTCCATTCCTGCCTGTACCTTTCATTAAAAAAAGGAAAAATCCTGCTTCCTGAAAACCCTCAGTCCCAGGAAGATGGAGTGGTTGGTCACAGGGAGATGCGGCGCCAACTGGAAGGCTATGTATTGGTTTCTCTGAAATATACAAAGATTTGAATGTTGATTTGTTTTCATTGTGTGATGTGTAACTAGATGACTCACTCTTTCTCAGTATGTTTTCATAACATGGTAGCATGTAGAGATCCATATTTTCCAGTAGTAAATTTAAATTAGACCATTTACTCCTGGATTTGAGGAGTTCTATGAGAGGGAAGCAATTTCTCTCTCCATGCAGAGGTACTAAAACACTCTTTTAAGAAGACAGGTAAAACTCATGGAGGGCCTGCACAACTTTTACGCTGTTAAGTTTGTAGGATTCTTTTCACTGGTTGATACTGCTTTTGGTTTACCTGGTGGGTTTTCAGATATGTCAATTAGAAAGTCTTTCTAATACTCTCCCTTTGCCTAAAGGTATCATTTTCAATTCCAATTTCAAATGTATTTAAGTAAAATTTTCCCCTTCAGTTGGCTCACTTCTAGAGTTACACTTTCAGTCGACTCTGGCATGACTTTGCCTGTGGAAAAGAAATCCAAGAAAAAAAAATCCTGCATGGAGTGGAGGTGGTGGTCAGAGTGAGAACACATAAGTGAGAGATGAGGGAACTCCCTCCCCAGTGGTAGAAGAGATGCCCTTTGGATCCCATCTCTGCATCTCAGTCACGGCTGCACATCAGAAGCGCTGATGCCTGAAAACTAGCAGCAGAGAGTCTAATGTGATGGCTCTGGGTTGGGCTGATCACCCCCAGCAACTTTCCCTCAGTCACATTTAATGGGAAGCCAAAATCAAAACCCTCTGCTCCATCTTGCTGCATGTTTTCTGCCTTGTTCATGTTACTTCCACCTGCTCATTTCACTTAGCTTCCCCTTGGAAATCTTGCCTGAGTCCGTTGACCGGGGTCCTTCATTTGCCATTATAGCATCATTCACTTTGTATCGAATGGGTATATATATGTGTCTAATCTAAATAACATATATTTATTCTTTATACATATACACATTCATTCATTCATTCATCTAATTGTTCACCCACCCACCCACCCATCCACTATCCATCCATCATCCACCACCCATCCATGCATCCATCCATCCCTAGCAGTGTCCATTTCCCCTCTCTACTTGGGGATAATCCCCTACTATGTATGTTTGTTGAAAGTTAAGGGAACATACTAACGAGGGGACATTGATCTCAGGAGACAAAAAGTCCGAGTGAGCATTCAGAATTAATTCACTGCCCCGTGGTGGTGACTGTCACACAGTATCCAAAGGCAGCTGTCACAGCTAGTGACCCAGTCAGACAACTTCTTTACTTGCTTGGGGCGGTGACAAACTTTCTTATTTCCAGTATGAGTATCCAGATATTCTGTCATTCTTTGAGTTACCCAGTGACCTTCTTTAAAATAACTTTTCATTGTTGAAAATAGCCAGACTGCACTCTGTTGCTGACAATTGAGAAGATGGACCAATATATCCCACCTACTAGAATGATCTGCCTCTACAGGGAGCAAACCTTGTGCTCTTCACTCTTTATTGCTCTGAAGCCTCATGAAGTACATGCACACAATAAACATCAAACCCATGAATAAGGTTCAGTCTGATCTTCATAATCCCCTGAGAAACCATTTCTGAGAACTGGTTTGGATCAGATGCACTATTTTCCATGGAGGCATCATGCATCTTCCGATTTTATAAAATGCCATTCTGCCGTACGAGATGCATGAAATAGATTATCAACATAATTTTTCATGAATATAGTCATCTTTTTTAAAGGTGTTAAAGGTAAAAATATCTTCGAAGTCTATGTCATGGACCTCCAGACCCAGTCAAGATTTATGTGCAAACACGATCGGAGCCACTTGCTCGCTGTCTCAGTCCTTGCCCTCTCCCCTGCACCTCTCCTGCCCCACCCCTCACCCCCCACTCACTTGGGCAGAGTGCTGACTTCACAGTAGTGCCGTGGAGCCCCAGGCTCCTGGCTCGCTGGAGGAACCACATCCTGCTAGACTGCACACTCATCACAGGATGTGCGGAGGCCAGACACCCGCCATCAACACCCAGCCTGGTTTTATGTCTGCAAGAACCACACCCACAGTGCACATCTCACTGAAAAGCGCTTGGACCAGGAGCCAGGGAAGCAGAGAAAGTAAAGTCAGGAGAGTCACTCCCTGCTCTTAATTGCATTTCTCTGTTTATATCAGCCAATGCCCACCTCTGTTTCTTCTTCCTCTCTCTCTCTCTCTCTCTCTCTCTCTCTCTCTCTCTTCTCTCTCTCCCCTTGCCTGCTCTCTCTCCACTGTCCCCCAGCCCCACTTCAGATAGAAAAACAGTTGGTTAGTATTACCAGAAAAAAAAAGAAAGGGAAGGTGACATGGAGGGAGGGGTGATAAAGATGGAAAGAGGCAGGGAAGAAATATAAGCAAAGCATATCCATCAGGTTACAACTTTTTAACTAGGGTTGAAGTCTGCCAGGAGAGGCTATAAAAACATGGGAGTAACTGAAAGAATCTTCTCAGAAAATTCCCTGATGAGCAGGGAGACCATCATTTCCATACTCCCCTGGATTCTCTCCTCGTCGGCTTCCATATTTGAACAGGTGCACGTCACTGACTTGGGTCCATTATCTTCCTAGAAACCAGTGGAAACTTACGGGTTTATTTAAGCATTGATCTTCACCTAACTGGGTGGGGATTTCTCAGACCTCACTCAGAGCATCCGGATGACATCCTACTCTTAAATCTTGATAAAAAAAAACCAACCCCCTATCAGAGCAGATGGGCCATAAAGTAATTTACTTCAACTCCTCCCTTTCAGAAAAAGAAATGAGACACAAACATTTTGAGTACAGAGTTGTTAGACAGTGAGCCCAGAATGGAGACTTTTCTCCTGAGTCATGTTTGGAAGGTAGGAAGAATGTAGTCAAAGGGAGAGGAAAACTGGTTAGGTTGGGGAAGCTTCTGTTAATAATTCATTCATATTTGTATTCAGAATTTGAGAATGCTTTTTGATAAATTATTCATGGTGGAAGAAGGTAAAGTAAACATCAGATGCCACAGTACAGCTGATGTGACCCTTTTGAGAAGAAGCATTTCCTGGGTCCAGCAGAGAGGGATGAAATCAGTCCATCAAGTTCTCTGAATATATTCAGTGAGCCGCTACCCATAGGCATCCTGAAATACCCAGAAGATAAAAACAACATCCACCTCAAGGAATGATTATATTTCCACTTGCATAATAAGCCTGAAGAAATGTCTGCTTCTTGAAATTAGGGGATGACCCTTCTCTGAGAGATCTGCTAGTTGAAAGTAGAAAATTGAATTTCTGCAAATCATAAAGGCAAGAGGCTACACCCCCTGGGGTGAAAACAAGATAGAAAGTCATTACTGATGGTCTATACTGTTTTAACACCTCACTAGCAGGTGTTAACAGAAAGGCTGGCTTAACAAAGGGCAAATGCATGCGTGAATGAATGAATGAAAGCTAATGGCCAATTTCAGGGAACAGATGACAAATCACCCAGCATATAATGCATGATTACATGAAATATTAGACTTACAGCTACAGTTTTTGTTCTAAGACCCTTAAGTTTGGAAAGAATGTATTGGAGACTGAAAAAAAAAAAAGACAACTCAAGTTCTAGCAAATTAAAATAGTGTTTGTAACCTCTACAACTTGGTGAAGATTAGGAATTTATCCCAAGACTCTGACAGGAATGTGGAGTAAAATCCTGAAAACAAGTTATATTTAAGCAATAGAAATTTCTGTGAAAGAGCAAAAAAGTGATTTAACCTGGAATGCTGGTTGATGATGATGTTGGGAATGGAGATAATGTATTTTCCTGCTGACTTTTGGGAAATTTACCTTTTGACTTACCCAACTAAAGAAAAGATTCCAGAAGAGCATTTGCAGATTTCTGCTTAAATAGATGCCCAAGATTCTGGAATAAAAGAATAGAACCAAATCAAGGTATCCAGTGAATGACTGACTTAAAAATGAGCAGTCAAATATCTCTCTAGAATGGAATCACTGAGCTAGCAGAGATTCTTTATGATGGATAATGGAAAAGAATCAGTAGGAGGCGGGGCAGTGCCATTTCTAAAACTGAGCTCGAGGTGTATTTTACTTGTAAGTTCGCACGACAAATGAAGTGGGAATTCAGATAGTTTATTTTGACTGTGGAGTCCGCTTGAGCCCCCAGCCACCCCTCCTCCTCTCTCATGCCCCGACCAAATCAATGGATTTGTGAAGACTGAGCTGGAATTCAGCCAGGAATATCTGAAAATGTTGTCTCTCATTGCCTGAATCTATAGAGAGGGAATTATTCAGACGTTTGATGCTCTTGAGGGCAGAACATTAAATTGATCCTTTGGCAAGGAGGACCTCCTTTAACTTAACACAGCAGTTCCCATAAACACCAATGTGATCAGCAAGTAGAAGAAGTATGTCTTCCTTATTTCTCAACACTCAGAGTTCTGTGTGGATTTCTGTGGAGTTGTTTATTAATATCTTGATGTGCTCACACCAACCCTGACATGTTGCACGAATGAAAGTGCTTTTTGTCAAGCCCGCAATGGATTTGATGAAACCCTCCATTAGAACTTCGTTTTCAAGTACTTACCTTTGCAGAGAGATTATCCTCCTGACTGACATTTCTTTTTTGCTTTTTCTTGGTTAAGCAGAATTCCCTTTTCAACAGAAAAGTTTTCGTTCTCTTCTGGAACATGGTTATATATTAATGATTTAAACTTGCAGGATATGTATCTTAAGCTATTGCTTTCATCTTAATGAAACTTACACATTTGTAAAAACTTCCTTTGCCTAGGATGGCATATCCTGCATTCATCTGTTCATTCGTTCATTCAAAAAATAGCGATGAAGTCTGTGCTTTGGACCAGGTCCAGTGTTCTAGACACAGGTATTCCCTAGGAAACAAGATAGACATGATTCCAGGGAATGGCAGAAATTAAATAGGGCCAGTCAACAAGTGATAGAGGCTTTGGGGGAAGAGTGCATTTTAGACAGGGTGTCAGGGAGAGCTTCTCTGGGGACATAACTTTTGACAGAGGCTAGAAGGTAGTAAGACATGAGCCAAGCAGGTGTCCGAGGGGTGGAGGCATGAGGCAATCAGAAAAATATCTGCGAAGAACTTGAAGCCAGAACAGTGTGGATATTTCCATGTAAAGTGTGCATGTTCTTCTGAGAATATGCATTTAAAATAGCTATCTATCATCGGCGATGTGGAATTCAATTGCTTCCTGATTTTGAATAGAATGGATTTGACTGATCACTGATTTCCACAAACATGGCTGACGTAGGGTGCGACAAACAGATTGCAGGTTGGGGAGAGAAGCCTGGGATGAGGATGTTGGCATGGACTTGCCTTGGCGGGAGCTGGGAGCTGAAACAAAGAGATGAATAATTGAAGGCTGTGTAAACGATTGAGTTGAGGAGGTTTTTGAGCATGGTTCATATGAAAAGAATTAAAATAACTCTTTTCTCCAATCGACCACTTAAAGATCTGGCTGTGAAGAGCTTCCCTGAGTTTTGGAAAAGACTCCTCTCCCCATCTCGTCCACCACCCCCAATAATAAATGATCTAGTTCCCTGAGTTTGTAGATGTTTGTGAACTAAATAGAAGGCAGCTTTATAGCGTGCTGGTGGCGGTCAGAATTTCACAGGCTCTTGGAGGCTCTCTGTGCAAATATACGCCAGGGAAGAATACTTGGTGGATTCATTTAAATCATTTCTCTCCAGAAGACGAAGTTGACATGGATGAGCCGGCAGGCTGCCGTGTGGCAGAGGTGATTTCTCTCCCCACTCTAAACGCTTCCTACACTTGGCTTCTGAGGACCCCCACGTGCCTGGTTTCCTCCTTCTCAAGCTCCTTTCCTGGGTCATTACTCATCTTTGAATATTGAAGTTGCCTCATCCCAATTTGTACACGTGTTTGAAAGCTCCGTGGAGTCAGCGGCTACTTTGTTGGACGGTGCAAACGCACAGAGATCATTCTGTGACTGATGACCTAGGTCTGGGCAGATTGCCTGGGTTTGGATTTGGATCACTCCCCAGCTCACAAAGACAAGTGCTAGACTGGCCATACATACTGTTCTAAATGGGACAGTACCATTTTTTTCATGGTTTCTGACAGTCCCATCATTTTACTATAAATGCCAATTTATTCCTGTTTGTAATAACCCAGGGCCTTCTTTAACATGGGGCCAAAGGGGTAGTTGTGCTGCTCTGGGTCCAGTTTGTTGAGGGGGTTCAGAAGCAGCTGCCTCTCTTGCCCCGCATTGAAGACGGCCTTGCTGGCACTGACTGTAGAGGGCTGTGGCCACTACTGCTATTCCTGCCCGCTATGAGGAAACAGAAGTCCCGGGAGAGAACTCCCCACCGCCCCCTACCATGCATGTGACTTTTTCTCCAAAGGGAGCAGAACACTGTTGTGTGGTCGAGTTTCAGGTGAGCACTGCTGGGGTTATCTCTGCACTGTGGGGTTATCTCTGGCACTCTGGGGATGCTTGGGCATTTCTGGCACTGGATTTTAAAATGGCATGTGTTTTAGAGAGGACATTTAGAGTGAGGCTTATAGGAGTACCAAATTTGTTTTTCATTTAAGGTGCCAAAATTCCTTGCACTGGCCCTGGCCATTTGTATGAAGTCCTGCTGGACCACACATCATTATGATTCGATGACCGATTGGCATCACATAGCACTTACTTGTTGCTGGCCTGGCTGCTCTGTTCCTGCTGGGATTGTTTCTCCCATTCCCTGAGTCGCCAGTGCGTAGCCCTGCCCTGTTTTTGCCATCCCCGGGTCTGGTTTTTGTCTCAAGGAAATATGGTCAGCCTAACACATGCCCACTTGCTGGTTGTTTTTATTACTCTAAGTCAGTTGGAAGTAATATTAGTAACTGCTTCACAGGGATGTTTTCAGGATTGCGATAAATAATTTAAGGAAGAATATTAGCACATAGTAGGAACTCAAGAAACATGAACTATTAATGCATATGGCTGAAGTGGTGGGGTTTTTCAATCTCCTAAACATTAAGCTTCAAGTAAGACTTAACGAACCATATATTTTATCTACTCGTGTAGGCTGCCATGATAAGACTATCACGACACAGCCCTTTATTGAAATTAATGAAACGATGGGTGTCATTTCTAATAAAGAGCCAGCAGAGATGATGAAGTATTATAAGTGGATTGCGAATTACACCGAAAAGCCTGAGTGGAAAGGTGGATAAACCTGAAAGCTACAAAAGAGCGCTGTACTGACTACTTGAGAAGCTCAGTCCCAGCTGCTGTTTTCTGTGCGGCAGCCGGAGAAACTCCAGCTTCTCAAGGGCTCTGAGTTCTGGGTACTGAGCTAGCTGGCACTGCGCGTGCCGAGGAACGTTTCGCCTGAGAGCAGTTCTGAGTTATGTTCTGAAGACTTCCAGAGTCAAACGTAAGTTTGGAAATTCTGAACGAAGATTGCTTTTAAATGGCAGGTCTTCTCCAAGTCTCTCCCACTCTTACCTGATTGAGGAATTTTCATGAAAACCTCGAGTTTCCCAGAGCTGTCTATGAGACTTTATTATTATATTTTTTAAAAAGGATCTTTGCATTCTGTTTCTCAGAACACTTGGAAAAAAATGCTGGCATAGAGAATATTGTAGTTTACATTCTCTTTTGCTTTGGAGTTTAGCCTGTTACGTGACACAAAAGAGATGTTTAATAAATATGTGTTAAAGGAATGAAATGCAAGCCATGCTTTTTAATTTTAAAGCCATCTGCGAGTAGTATATAGTTTACAAATATTCATGCTGTGATAGTTATCATCGTGAATAGTGAAGAACATCTATTAAAGCTGTTATGAGCTACTCTTTTGCTCCCCAAGGTGGGCTAATCATTCATTGTAAAGTGACCCCTGCAGGAGGTAGAGATGTTTAAAGGTGAGAAAGCAAGATTTTAATAGTCAGCTTGAGTTTTAAAACACACTTCCTGGAATTTCTGTATGAAAATTATTCCTTTAAAAAATCAGCTTGGAAATGTGTACCTCGCTTCTCAGAGCGGGTTTAAGATTACATGAGAGAAGGTATATCGTTCATTTGTTCATTGATCCATGGTCAGGCATTTTTCCCAGCACTGGGGATCCAGAGGGGAACAAATTCCAGGGCATCTGTGCTGCCCTTCAGTTCACAACGTAGCAAAGGAAAGGGGATCCTGCCTACAACTTTTAGAGCAAACAGATTTAGACATGAATTAGCTGCAGACGGAGGTTAGTATTGCTAAGAGAACGAAGACAGCCGGGGGCGGGAAACCACTGGGCGCCAGAGGAAACGTGGCGCCAGGGAAGGCACCCAGGCAGGACCCTGCCAGAGATGAAGATAAGTGGGTATCACGAGGCCAGCTGTAGGTTCAAGGACAGCTGGGGAGTGAGAGGATCGGAGGGGCACGGGCTCGGGCTGCCTAGTGGAGGTGACCAGGATCTGGGAGGCCGCTGAGATGAGGTTGCTGCTCCAAGCTCAGATTTTGGCGTGCAAGGCAGAGGTGGTCTGGTAGGATGGGCTTCGATGGTTTCCGATGTTACCCCTACATTGTTCATCTTTCAGCCCCTTACCTGCTAGCTCAACAGCCGATCAGCAACAACTTTTTACGCATCCTACTGCCATTTTAAACATAGTCCAAATAAGAATTGTGTGTGTCGTTTAGAGGCTGCCTTGCTTGCATACCCAACATTTTCTAGCCACACGTAAGAGAAATCCCTGGATTCTAAAGACTCCAATTCGTTGCAGCCCTTTGGAGGCCCTCTGACCAGAGTCCCTGATGGGCAGCTGTGTGATGTCACTTAGACACGGAAGGCCCCTCTCTGATCCCGCGTCCCCGGGGAGTCCCGGGGCTTCCTTCTCTTCCGGTGGTCCCTGCGTAGTAGCCCTCCAAGAGTCTCACCTGTGAGGGTCTCACCTGTGAGGGACTTGTCAGGTAAACGTGTCACAGCTGCGGTCCAGAAAAGCTCGTGTGCGCTACCGCCACCTAGTGGTCATGTCGTACTCCTTGCCCAGCCCCCGCAGCCCTCCCGTTCTCCACAGGCAGGAACCCAATTCCCTGCAGCTCTGGTGCAGCAGGAGACGTGGGCTGGCGTCTCCGATCTCCCATCCCTCCTGGGAGCCACATAATGAATGCAGAGGAGGGACCTTGACCAGAGATGACAGGGCCGGTTCCCATGTGCACCCTGTCTTGTGGGGGCAGGACTGGAGAATCTATCTCTGAAAATCATTTTCTATGTCTACGTTTTTGGATAAATTTGGTCATTATATAAAAATCCGTATTCTGGATATACTTCAGAAATGGGTCTTAAGAGCCCTGATGGCATGTAATAAATTTTTTTGTTGTTGTTTTAATAAAAAACGAAGGCGAGAAGAGAAGAGGAGGAAGAATTATTATTTATTTATTGAATTTTTTCAATTTTTGTTTTTTCGCCTGGGTCGGGGGGCATGAGCCCAGATTCTGGGGATTTACGTGGTCCACACGCCAGCATCTCAGCTACCTGCGCCAGCACGGTGTGCAAAGTAAGGAATCCTTTCTACATTGAGTCCTTTAATTTATACCATAGTTGGAAAAGGTAGTCATTCTTCCTCTGACTTGTCTCGAACAAGCAAATGTTAAATCAGTGGACACAGCTGCATTATCCTGTTTATTGTAAACTTTGGGCCATGCTTGTATTTCATATAGCTGTTCATACTTCTCATGTAATCGCGTGGGGAGAGCTAACTCTGCCGGAAGCAAGAGGCACACTGCCCATCACAATCCAAATACAAAGGAACTTCAACAAAATTGGTTGTTCTAGATAGTATGCTTGAGAAAGAGAGTTGGCTGTTGAACTTCAATGCATGACACATAGCAGGTAACAGGTATAACTGGGGCCCCGTTAATCTTACAAACAGACTTCAGCCATTTTGAGAGTTTCACTTGCAGGGAATGACGAAGAGTTAGACAGAGGGCTGGGACCCAGTAAAATATTCTGCAGAGTGAAGGAGAAGTCAGAAAGTCAAGCAAAGAACTATTCAGCCAGCTGCCTGTGTATTTATCCTTCATCTTATTGAGGAGAGGAATAGCTGCTGGATTTTTAGAGTTCCGTCTTGGGTTAAATGCCGTTATCCTGAAGAATGACTTCACACCCTGGATAAACCTTGAGGCTCTTCTACAGAGCATAACAGGGGGTAGAAAGCTCTAGCTAGACAAGGAGGAGAGTAGGAATCTTCCAGAAAAAGAAACAGTTGCTTGAATTTTATGAAGTTGTAGATTTCTGCACATGTGTGCAATGATTCTTTTTGTGAAACTCAGATTTATTAAGGTGTCTATGAGTGTTCTATTGTTCCAGGTGACACCTGAGTGGCAGAATGTAGACGAGCTTTTCAACTAAAGTCACGAAGGCTCTTACACCATTCAGGACAGAGCTCTGCTATCCACAGAGTGACGTCTGGAACTGATGTAATAGGTGCCTTGTCGTACGTCTCCTGCAGCCCCAGATCTGTAACTCACACTCATTACTTCATCTTTGTCACTATGCATGGGATTTGGGGAACTCTTCAGTCAGAAAGGCCTGGGTTAAAATGCTGGCTTCAGTATTTACCCAGCTGGCTGGACCACGGAAATATATTTACTCTAAGTCATCAGTTTTCTCATAGGTAGCCTGACCATATGCATGGTTTTAAATGGGGCAGTACTTTTTGTTTTTCCTTCTTATTTCCCGATCATCCTATTGTTTTAATATAAATGGCAATTTTGTCCTATTTTTTAATAAACCAGAGCACTCTTTAACACAGGGCAAAAAGGGTAGTTGAGTTGCCCAAGGCCCAGTCTGTGGAGGAGGCCCAAAAGTTGTTGCCCCTTTTGCCCCAAGTTAAAGATGGCCCTTGTCGGCACTGACTGTGATGGGCCGTGGCTGCTAAGGCTGTTCCTACCCCTGTGAGAAAGAGGATTCTTTGCCCCCACCTGCCCTTGCCTATTTCTCCAAAGGGAACAGAACACTGCAGCATGGTCGAGCTGCAGTTAAGTGCCGTGGGGGTTATTTCTGGCTCTGTGGGGGTTATCTCTGGTACTGTGGGGGTTATTGGGCATTTCTGGGATGATTAAGGACATTTCGAATGGGGCTTATAAGGAGTCAAATTTGTTTTTTGACTAAGGCGTCATAATTCCTTACAACAGCTTTGGCTGTTTGTTTGAAGTCCCATGGGAACACATGTCTTTATTATGCAATCACTGATCGGACATCACATAATACTTACTTGCTGCTGGCCTGGCTGCTCTGCTCTGCTCTGATTGCTCTGCCTCTTCCCTGTCCCTCAGTTGTCAGTGCATAACCCTATTCCATTTTTGCCATCTCAACGTCCTGTTTCATCTCAAGGAAGTATAGTCAGCTTACTCATAGGGAGCTTGTATGGGTTGCTATGTTAAAGATGACTGTGTCTTTCCCATCTCATTGGGGGTCATGGTTACTTGAACAACAGGCTCACCAAATACTAACCCCTGACTTCCTTCATACCTGATTGACTCACCTCCACTCGTGGAGGAAGGACACCCATCCATTTCTCAGGTCCAGCTGACCAAGCACTTTTGGAGAGAAGCCTAAACCTCTACCAACTGGTCTCACTTCACTGCTTATCTTTTAGGAGTAGAAGTCAACTTAGATTAGGAAAAGAATAATATAGATAAACCAATATTTCTTCATAGTCCTTTTTGTGCCCCAACTCTTAACATTCTTCAAACTTCCACTCTGCCTTCATTGACCCCCTCACCTGATAACATAACCTCCTATTAAAGAGATAGTTAGATATTCTATACCTTATTTCCTTTCCATTGTAGAGTTAGAAGTGACTCCTGTTTCAAAGAATTGGATATCCAAGGTCCGCAAAGCCAGTCTATCCACTGGACGGGGTGGCGGGTGGGGTTCTGGATTTCATCCTGCCTTGCCTTGTTCCAGATCTTCTCCCTTCCATCTCAATACCTCCCTGACCTCTCTTCTCCCTATAAAGTGATAAAATTGTATTCCACTGACAATATCATTTGTACCTTTTTCAAATGACCATTTTACCATGATTCAGAAATAAGCCATGTTCGGTAGCAATGGTGACTATCAGAATCCAATACTGATTTGTGAGGTCACCATTTTTCTCTAACTTGCCATTGCTGGGCCTTATCAAATATCAACACAAAGGCTTACTTTGCAGTGAAAATAACATTATGTGGGGGGAATAAAATGAATTCTACTGGCAATTCAGCTGATTTGACCTATCATGCTTTGGTTAGGGGGGTAGAACTATAGATTCATGGAAAGGTTGCTGAGAGAATGGCAGAACCCGGCTAATGTGAATTTCAAGCTTCCCGAGACAACACAACTAGCAACGCACCAGATAACACGGAGTGGAGAGTGACCTTGAGTCCATGTCTGTTGCTAATGAATGGATGTTGTACCAGCACGAGGAAAACCAACACTGCCTGCAGGAAAGACAAACAAGGTCGATATCATGAGAGGGACAACACTGTGTTTTAAACAGTGACAGGTGGACCCACCTGAAGCAGTCCTAACAACAGAGACTGAAAACATTGTTTGGAGTCATTGGCCATGAAGCAGGATAAATGGGTGCATTTTTTTTTAATGTGGGCGTAACAAATTACCACAAACTTAGTGGCTTAAAACGACACCCATTTATAAATTCACAGTTCGTTAATTCACAGAAGGCTGTCTCGGCTGCCATCTCTGCTCCAGCATCTCCCAAGAATAACATCAAGGTTAGCCATGTAACTAACAGGGCTCTGCTTTTCATCTGGAGTCTCTGGGGGGAATCTACTTCCAGACTCATTTAGGATGCTGACAAGATCAAGTTCCTTGCAGTTGTAGGACTGAGATCCCCATTTCCTTGATGACTTTCTTTTCCTTCTCTGCAGCCCTTGCATAACCAGGGATGCATGTGAGTCCTTCCCAGGCTTCAGACTCTAAGTTCTCCCTCTGTCTTCTCTCTGGGCCTCCCTTATACCAGTGGCAGGACAATAAGAACCAAAGAAAAGAAGTCATCTAATAGCCTAAACTTCAGCGATTGCCAATGAAACTAAAGGTCAGTGAAAACAACATGGACAATATGGCTACAATAATAGAGATTAGTTGATAATTAGATTATCAATAACATTTCACTATTGCTGCTGGTTCTTAGAGCCCTTTCGTAACCTCTGCAATTTGGTCTTTATTATAAAATCAATCAAATTTATTTAGAATAGTCCATCTTAATGAGACTCCTTCTCCCCAATGATTCATAAATAAAATTAAGGACTTTATGATCTTAGATGAAAAAGTTTGCATCTTTATTTTCATTCACCTATAGTTGAAATGTAGCATTTCCTTTGGTTCCCAAAGTAAGAAACAAATTGCAGTAGGTTTAGCATTACTTGTGACTCTACCACCAATAAGCCATACAGATAAGCTTGCATCATATTACATTTGCGGCAAATATTTTAAAATACTGTTCTCAATCACTACTGCATTGAAATGTTGGTTGTTATTGAATAGGCAAATATTAACTTGAAAAGATGGATGCACTGCTGTGTCTACTGAAGCACTAGTCACAACAGCCAAGATATGGAAACAACCCAAGTGTCCATCGACGAAGGACCGAATAAGGAAGAGCCTGTGGATACACAATGGAATACTACTCAGCCATAAACAAGGAGAAGGCTTGCCATTGGTGACAACATTCAAGGTACTTGGTTATTTTGTTGAGTGAGGCAAGTTGGAGGAGATAAATATTGGATGATTTCATCTATGTTTGGACTATGGAGGAAATACAAATGAACTTAAAAAGTAAAATAAAATCTAAACTTCAACAGTGCGACTGAGATTGCCATAAGGAAGAGACTAGGAAATGAGATCATGTAGTAAGGGGGATGTCAAAAAAACAAAAAAACAAAAGAGTAAAAATCAAATGGGCTCAAACATGGAAAAAGAAAAAAAAATTTTTGGTTGTTACCAGACCTGTCATTATTGTGTTCATAAAGGAGCATATAAACTACTAAATCATAAATTTATTTTTAAAAAATATTATTGTTTCATAACAAATTTTGTTTTTACATGAGTTTGGAGTTCCCAGAAAAACTGATCAGAAAGTGTACAGAGTTCTCCGCAGGGCCATCGTTCTTATTGGTGTGTGGTGGCATCTCACTGCCTGACTGGCAGTCCTGGGACATCTGAGATGGAGCATCTCACGTGCTTATTTGCTGTGTTTATATCTGCACAGTGATGTATCCGTGGAGGTTTTCAGTCCCCCTTTTAATCAGGTGATTTGATTTATTCTTATTATTGAATTTTAAGAGTTTTATTTTTATATATTTTGGGCAACGGTCTTTTATAAGATATATTCTTTGCAAATATTTTCCTCCAGTCTGTGGCTTGTCTTCATATACTCTTGACATTGTCTTCAAAGAGAAAACATTTAAAAGGAGTCAAGCTTTATTAATTCTTTAATGACTAATGCTTTTGGTGTTATAGCTGAAAAGCCAACAGCAAACCCAAGGTCATCTAGATTTTCTCCTCTGTTACCTTCTGGAGTTGAACACTTTATATTTCAGTCTATAACAGATTCTGAGTTAGTTTCTGTGAAAGACGTAAGACTTGTGTTCAGATTTTTTTTTTTTTTTTTGGAATGTGGGTGCATCACTTTTTGAAAAGATTTTATTATATTCCCTTTATATTCAAATATCAGTCAAATATTAGTTTGAGTATAATTGTGTGGGTCTAATTCTGAGCTCTTTGTTCTGTTTCCTTCTTCCATTTGCCCATTCCGTCACCAGTGTCACACTGTGATTATTGTCACTTTGTAAGTCTTGAGGGTAGAGTCAACCCTCCAATTTTCTTCTTCCTCCTCTTGCCCCTCCTCCTCCTGCTCCTCCTCTGCTTCTTCCCCCTCCTCCTCCTCCTCTTCCTTCTACAATATTGCACATTCTGGGTCTTTTGCCTCTTCATAGAAATTTTAGAATCAATTTGTTGACATTCATACAATAACTTGCTAAGTTTATTACGGGATTCCAATGAATCAATAAGTCAAGTTAGGAAGAAAGGACATTCTGACAATCTTGATTTTTCTGTTCCAAATCATGGGATAGCTCTCCATTTATTTAATTCTTTGATATTTTCATCAGGGCTTTATAGTTTTCTCATATGTAGCTTATATGTATTTTATGAAACAGATCACCTATGTATTTCTATTTTGTGATGTTAATATAAACGGCAACATGTTTTCAATTTCAAATTCCAATTTTTCATTGCCAGTATATAGGAAGGCAGTTGACTTCTGTATATTAACCTTGGATCTTACAACTTAGTTATAATCATTTATTAGTTTCAGGAGTGTTTTTGTCAATTACTTCAGATTTTTTTTGCATAGATGAGCATGTTATCTGCAGTTTTATTTCTTACTTCCTGATTTATTTAATTTTTATTTCCTTTTCTTGTCTCATTTCACTAGGCAGGAGCTCCAGAGTTAGAGAGCAGGGGTAAGAGAGGATATCCCTGCCTTGGTCCTGGTCTTGGTAGAAAGCTTCTCGTTTCTCCCTGTTGACTATAATGTCAGCTGTTTACATTTCAGTGATGTTCTTTAACAATAGAGGTAGCTCCCTTCTATTCCTAGTTGCCAGGAGCTTTGATCATAAACAGGTAGTAGATCTTATCAAACGCTTTATTTGTGCAGTGGTAAGGTGGTCCTGCAGTTTTAAGTTCAGGTATCAGACTATTTTTTTAAAGGAAAGGTGCAGGCAGGAATGAAAGCAAGTAGGCAGGAAGCATTTTTATTTATTTTTCAGTTCATCTTGGTTGTTTCCCCTGGTCCCGGGATGTAAAGCCAGGTCCTAAGGATGTATGTGGACCACACCTGGCCAAAGGCAGCAGACCAAACCACTACTCCACCAGGGTATGCCTAGGTATCAGACTTTTGAAAAGTCTATATCTCTGGACTGTGAACTTCACCTGTTCTCAGTACCTATCCCCTTGTCCCTTGGGTGGGAGAAGGCTAGAGTTGGCTAGTCCCTTTCCCCCTGTAGAAGGCTGAAACTCGCTCTCATTGGGTATTTCCCTTCTATCCAATAGTTTCGGCTCTGGTTAACTAGTTCTCCCTGAGAGACAGCCTTGTTGAGAAGAAGAGAATGCTCTGGAGTGTTTCAGAATGGTTATTTTTCCCCTTCCCCTTTGCAGAAGCATAGGGAATCTTTCTCCAATATTCACATGAGAACCTCACAGAAACTGCTAGATAAAACAAGACTCCAGTCCCTCCCCTGTAAGACTGAGCCCCTGGAGTATTAACTCTCAGTCTACACTGAGCCTCTAGCAATTCTTCAATTACAGTTAAGATTTTCCTATTCAGCGCTGGTTCCTGGAGTATTTTCTGCTTTGATCAATTGTGATTCTGTTTCTGCTGGTTTGTCTTCCCAACTTGTGGGGTCGGGCAGCAGTTAGTCATGTGACCGTATTTCTCCGAGAGAGCTAAGAAGACCTGTCGGTTTCTTCAGCCTTTTACTTCTTAGGATGGAACATTGATGACTAAGTTCCTTACTTGATGGACTAGAAACCCAAAGTCCTTCAAATTTATTTCTAGATATTTTGATAATATTTGTCTACTGGTTTATCTTATAATACTATTGATTGTATTTTGTGATAAACAAAAATTTTATTTTGAGCCCAATGGTTTCATGAAAACACCGTGACACAAAAAGCTTAAGAACTCTTGATCTGAACAACAGGGAATGGAAAAAATATCGTTTGATTCCATTTGGCTGTGAAGCGGAGTCTCCCCAGCTTGATAGAGACTTTATGGAATGTTAGATCAAGGGAATATAATCCTATGAAGCAGGTCCTCAAAACTAATGAATCCTGTGGCAACAGACACTTGTGCATGGAAGCTGTCCTCCACCTGTGCTGAGCTGGCCTCTGAGCTGCCGGCATCAGTGAGAATGGGAAGGAAATCAGTGGATGAATTAAATATGATACATTCAGTTAAAGAAAAGAATCCATTTTACATGCCTGGTGTCGGAGCCATTCCACAGTTTCTAAAGAAAGTACAGGAGCCTGGCTCTTCCTGTGGAAGCCACTGTGATTGTAACGGAGATTCAAACGTGACATTGTCTCCCATCCAGTGTTTCAAGTTGTTTCCAAATCTCACTGCTGGAGAGGCTGTGGGTTGTGTTTCTGGCTTCCCTTTCCCAGCAGCTGCTCCAGCTAATGAAGATGTGAGTGTCTCCAGCTGCTTGGGATCTGAAGACACAGAAGCTGGAGAATCCAAACAGGGAGTTGTCATCTTCTGAAGGCCAGGTGTGTTCAGGAAGGCCTGCTGCTCCCCTTGGCAACCCTGAACGCACCCTACAGGGTCATTATTCCATAAAGGCTGAGACAGACCCATGGCTGATGACATTTTCCAGAAAGGATGAAACAAATTGAATGTCCAGCAGAGAAGAATGTATTTTGACAAAGTGGTCTGAGCTCACTTTTCAAAGTAAATATTGAAGTTGTGCTTTTGGAAGCTATAGACACGGGTCACTGAAAAAGGGTGTAAAGGGGAATGAAATAGGAATGTAAGGGCACTGTGATTCTGGATTCGACTTGTCTGTTTCTTAGAAGACGAATACACGAATACCAATGGAAGGAGTTTAGCTCCCACCTACGCTCAATTACATAAGCAAAGACTTGTATCGTTTGTCAACAAAAGCCATTGTTAACTCCATGATTTCTTTATTCAAATTACTTCTCATCGAACTATTTGGGTGAAGAAGATTTTTTTTTAACAGAAAACTTGAAGAGTCTTTAATAATTATTTGGGTATTTTCCCTCAATTATCCAAGAGTGATTGTTCATCTATTAGCTATTTCCAAATGGTTCTCATATCTTCTGGCAAATTCTCCCTCTGTGATAAAAGGAATGTTCTGCAGATGAACCTGGCTAAACTGAAAAGAAAGAAGAGAAAATCGGAGGAAGTGATGAGTAGGCATGATTGAAAAGCTAGGCAAAGCTGTGCTTTGATGTTTCAGGTGAGTGGCTTCAGTCACCTTGCTGAGGCAGGAAAGACCAAGCAGGTGATACAAAGATAGAGATGCTCTTTGTTCATCAGACTACTCCCCATCTCAAACTGACTGCTTAGGGGGAAAGAGAAAGACTTAGATGTTAGGGAGCACACTCACTGGCTCTGCTTTCATATCACCTGCACAAAGATATTCGACCTCAAGTTATCAATTGGGGGAAAAGGCCAGATGCAAGTATATGGAAGACGGGGAAATATGCCATAAATCTGGGGTATTATTATGAAAATGGAGCCAGAATGAAGAGATAATATTGTCCCTGTTGTGGACATAAAATACTCACTTTAAATTGATTCCATCAGGTCTTCTTCACAGAGATTGTAAACACGGATGGGGAAAATTCCATTCTTATATTTCCTAACTTCTAGCTGAAATTGAGCTTTTCCTGTAATTATGAATGTAAGTTTCATTTGAATGTCAAAGGGATTCATGGCACAAAAAGCGGTTAAAACTTAGAATAGCAATATATTCACCAGTACATGGGAAAATTAAGATATTTCATATTTGGACCCAAATATCCATGCAATATATCAACTAGTAAAGGTCTGATTTTGGGAAGAAATGACTCAGATTAAAGTATACTGATACTATTACCCACTACTTTCTAAATATATACCCATTTGTCTCTACAACTGACATTTTCAATTCAATTCTGTTTGTCTATTGAGTATCTACTACGAAGCAGGCATTATAGAAGTTTCCGGGGGCCATAAAGACTACAAAACCTCAGTGTTTTGGAGGAGGCTGCGAGGTTCGCGGTGACTATCAAAAGGAAAGGATATGATTTTTTTTAAAAACGTTAAGAGCTCAGAAGAAATTATTCAATAGCTTACTTAGAATCTGTATGTATTGGTAGGGAGCTTAGGTCCTCAAAGTATTCACTTAAGCCTTCTTTCATTCCTTTATAGACCAGTTTTTGAGAATCCACCTTGTGCAAGGGTGAAATCAAAGAGAGGGGGTTTTGTTTTGATGGCAGCTGGAGACACCCACTCACTCACAGAAAACTAACATACTCTCCCTGGTGATCACAGGCAACCCTGTTTAGGTACGTTCATTTCTGCTTCCATAGCTTCCTCATCTAATTCTCCAGGTGACTCGGACAAGTAGACTTAATACTGTAAATATATCACCACAAACACATTCATTCTTCAGGACCACTAATGAAGACTTGTTTATCCAAAATGGCGGTCAAGAATTATCATTAGGGTCTTGGGTATATGCTGCTTTGGAATATTAAGGCTTATCAGATTTGGGTAAAGCTGTGTTCCGTATTCAAGAAGAGACTGTTAATGGGAAGATATTGAACATTTAGCTGATATGCCGAGTCTCCTAATTTATTGCTGAGAGAGTTAATTTAATTTTCAAAAGAAATTGTAAAAACTGACTCCTTTGTAAGTGCCGGTTCAATGTAACAATGTTTTAGGAATAATCAGCTGAGACAATAGAAAACTGAGATCAAATGTCACCTAAGCTTTACTATTAAACTTATTTCATGTTATGCTTGCTAGTGAATGGAATATATCTTTAAAGAAATTCTTTAGGTATTTGTTAGATGATCTCACTCAAATGTGGAATATAGGAAGACAAAACAAATGAACAGACAAAACAAAAACAAACCCCTGGACATTGACAACAGAACTGAGTTCAAGAGGAAGGGCGTCAGGTGGGAACAAGGGGTGGCAGAGACCACTGCAAAGTGGTGGACATTTGGTTGCGGGGTATGATCAGATATTTGATGAATAGTGAAGCTGCACAAAATGCTTAAGAAATTTACATCCCTTGCCCAGTTAAGTATGTACATCTCCGCTCCATGAAGAAACTCTGCAAGCCCTGGTCCTTTATTCTCTCTCCACATCAGAGATGAGACTAGACTCTCATAGGGTTTCAGTGAGGTGCCACTTACTAGGCTTTTATAAGCTTTGTATTAATCCCATGATCTTGAGAAAGCTAATCTACCTAAACCTCAGTTCCCTCCTCTTCAAAATAAGTGTAAATAATATAAATATCTATTTCATAGGGTTGCTGAGAGGATCAAGTGAGATAATTCAGCTGAAATGTTTAGCAGAAGGTCTTCCACAAAGCGACACCAGATGCATACCACCTCTGTTTTTATTATGTTTTTATTGTTATATGTTCCAAAAATAAAGCCTTCGGACATCTTTGTCACCAACTTCCCAGTCTCTCCTCCATCCATAAAATTGTCTACACTCTTTCAAATCTCCCATCAGTCAGTTCAGGTCTAGAATGAGGAGTACTTCCTCTTTTTAAGCTTCTGCTTTCCACCTGCACACTTGATTATTCCCTCACATCGCTTTCTTTCTAGATCTTCTATCTCTGCTCTTTGGTGTTTACTTCAGTCTGTAAACTAGACAAGGTCACATTCTAATCTGACCAACAGTAGCAACTCCCCACCTTATCTGACCCTATAACCCACACCCCAACTGCTCCGCTCTTCTGATACAACCATCTTAAACGTTAGGACACACAGCCACCCTGTCTGAACCATTACAAGCTTCCCACTTAGGACACTGAGGATACCATTACTTCTCATGCTCGAGTCTTAACACAAGTTCTTTTGATGGCGACATCTGGACTTCCCACCTTCATATAGAGGTTTCTCTGCACTATTGAAGATTCTTCCTAGTGGTTATCTCATCAAGTGGTCATCCCCACTCTCCTGGGCATTGGTCATCAGCTCCTCCTCTGAGAATCTATTTTCTCTCTGCTACAGCTCTTACCCAACGTATCCTAACCCTTTGTGCCCCTTAAAAATGTTTGCTAGTCTAAACTGACCTCAAATTCTAAATCAGAGGGCTAATCATCACTATATCTTCTCCAGGATGTTGGGTTAAGTAAACAATTTAAAAAAGTTTACAAAAGTATATGAACACATTAAAGTTACCTCCTAGAGGAAGGAGCTATAAGTTAAATACGAAAATCTTCAGGTGAAAATATTAAACTAAGTCCATTTTACCACCTTGTTCATACTAAATGAGCTTTTGTTACTATGTATGTCAATAGATTAATTGTTAAGCGCATGGACATAATTAATAGATAAATGGTCTAGGAGCAGGAGATCTGAGTTCTAGTTGACTGTGACTCAGTTCTGTGATCTTAAAGAATATTTTCTCTTAATTTTTTAATTAAATTTTATTACTTCTTTAATAATCCTTACTAATTCTCATTAATTTCAACATCCATGGAGATAATAGCATTTGTCCTGTGAACAAGACTAAGACAGTATATGTGAGACCTCTTTGTAAATGGTCAAACTGCCCATAATTACACCATGTGGTTATTAATACCGATATAATTCTTTTTCCCAAACAATTCATAATCTAATATTTCGCAATTAATTAGGTATCTTTCCAACACTGCAGTGAAACCACTCCAGGAATTGGTACTACCACTGTGATTATATTTTCCAGTTTATTCATATTTCATATTCATATTTCCAAGGTCGCTTAAATCCATATTCTGTATGTCAGAGATAACTGGGGCTATAGATTTAA
Source organism: Solenodon paradoxus (assembly GCA_004363575.1). NCBI lineage: Eukaryota > Metazoa > Chordata > Mammalia > Eulipotyphla > Solenodontidae > Solenodon > Solenodon paradoxus. The sequence goes on along the minus strand of RJWH01005107.1, from coordinate 9,884 downwards.
TTCGAGGCCAAAATTGTTGTTATTCCTATTTGACTATAAATAAATACCTTGAACACTCTATTATGTTTTCCAGTTTAAATTAAAATTAAATTGAAAACTCAATTTGTAATTGCAAATGCTATTTTTAAAAATCTCATTTCACCCTCAAATTTCTGTTGAAGTTCACTGTGTGAGTGTGGTGGATACAGTTAGTAGCTAGCTAATAGCTATTTTCCCTTCTTAGTTTTTCTTGCTAATAACACCAATTTTGTTCAGGAACCTGGATTTACTATCAAGGATTTACTAGTCCTTTCTCCAGTCCCTGGAGATGAATCACAATTGTTCTAAACCAAAACACAGCAACACCATTCCTAGTGATTGAATTAGGGGTTGTCATGTGACCCAAATCTGGGTCATAAAGTCTGAGAAATCTTACGGTTGGAAGAATGAAGGCTGTTCTGAGGAAGATATCCTTTCTAGATAAAAAGATATAGTCATGCAATAAGTATTCTTTTTCCTCCTTCCTCTGGCTTTTGGATATTGTTTTGAGGGGACATGGCACTGTGGCAGGCATCTTGAACATATGGAGGAAAATTCAGAAGATCTACAGAGATCATAGATTACTGAATTGGCGACCTCTAGAACTGCTTACTCATGATTAAGAGAATAAAAGGGCAGGCCAAAGTATGGGAGGAGATACTTCCAACAAAAAATACAAGGAACTCTTAAAAATCAATCAGAAATGGAGACTGATGGAAAATAGGTAGAAGACTTGAATAGGTATTTTGCACAATAACATTGCAAATCATCTATAAACATAAGCAAGATTGATCAACAGCATTAATCTTCAGAAATGCACATTAAAACTGCACCAAGATATCAAGGTATATCCATCTGAATGGTACAATGAAAGACAGAGAAACCAAGTGGTGATCAAGATTTGTGAAACCACAGTTCCCACACATTTCTGCTTAAAGGTTATATTTTTTAGATATTTTTTGACAATATCTTTGTAAATGTATCACTGACAATACCTTTGACAATATCTCCTAAAACCGAATGTATACTTACTTGTTGAAACAGCAATTCCATTCCTGGGTTACACTCAACAAAAACATGGACATGTGTTTACTAAGAATATTTATAGCAATACTCTGCGATAATCTTGAGTTGGAAAGAGCCCAAGTATTCATCAGCAGTAGAACGAATACAAATATTGCATTTATTTACATGCTAGGACACTAAAGAACAGATGAATGCACAAGCTGCATAGTTTGCACACAGCAACATGGATAAAATCCATAAATATGATTTTGAGAAAAATCAGTCAGGTGTACTGGATAACTATGTAAGGTTAAAAGGCAAGCATAATTAATTTCTGTTCTTAAACATCATGGTAGTGACACAAGAGGGATTTTCTGCTGCTGGTAATAATACTGTTTTCTGATCTGGGTTTTGATTACATGTTATGTTCACTTTATGCATGGAAATTTAGTTATTTGTCAGTATTCTTATACATTTGCTGAATTCATATGTACTTCCATAAAAAGACTATTTAAAAATCAATTAAAAGAGAAAGAACATAAACTAAAAAGAAATAGTAGAGTTAAAAAAGGAACAGAAAATAGAGAACAGTGTAAAGGGAAACTGCCCTTCCAAGTAAGGTAGTATGAGAGTTCTGTGGTCTGTGCTTGGTACTTTTAAAAGCTTTTCGTAGATTAATGCTTCCAGAGTCTTAAATGTAGATTTTGGTTGTCTCTTACTGTTGTTGATGGTAAAGAGAACTTTATTTGCTCTGACAATTCAAAATAAAAAATTAAAGTTAACTATTGGGATCTATTTACCAGCCAGAAATAATTAGTTACTATCATGGTTCCTGAATGATTTCATAGTTAAGAATCCATTTATGTCTCTAAAGACCACCTACTCTGACATTTACATATTTGACCTGTAATACTCAGACTGATTTGCTTACCAAGTCAATACATTTCCCTCTTACCTGAGAAGACTGCTTTAGATAGAACATATATAGTCAATTTGGAATTTAGGCAAAGACTGTATTGATTAGAAAAACATGTTGCCAGAGCTTGCAGATTGTTTCTCTTCAGACTCCTTTAGCAATAACCTCAACCCATATGGTTGCCCAATGCCTTATAGTCTATCTCGGATTGTTAGCAATTTTATTTTGTTTTTATTTTTCTCTCCACATATGCTATCTTGTCTCTGGTTTAGTTAGAAACCAGAGTGCATTTCAAGGGAAAAGCCACATTTTGTAATCTTTTAAAAAGTTCTCTCATCTTGGGCTTTATTCATAGAAAGGGCTCAATTTTCACTGAATAATTTCTAGTCACTTTCATGTTTAGGTCAGATTAGGAAAAAGGGGGCTCATAGACCACTGGCAGGGAATTTGGGGGGCAAAAAGAGAGGATAGAATTCTTCCAGTGTGCCCTGGTGGCTCAGCAGGTTAGTCTGCTGGGCGTAGTCCACACACACCCCAGGGATTCGGGCTCTTGGGGCTGAGGGCAGCAACCAAGATGAACAGCAACAGATCTGCACGTCTGCTCATTGTCTGCTCACCTTCGTTCCTGCCTGCCTCTTTCCTTTTTGCCTTATATAGTGTTACAGGAGCTCAAAGAAATGGACTAGGAAAACCCTGACAGTCCCTATGTGTTCCATGGCCTATGCAGGTAACAAAAAAAACAGGCACATTATTGTTTGGCCAACCCAATACCAACCAACCTATTTCACTTTTTTTTTTTTAATAAACAGAATTGACTCAATCACACAATTGTGTTGTCTTTGTGTAGACAGAGCCTGGGATTCTATTGATGGCACCGTATTTCATGGTCCTGCTTTGAAACAGCTGTAGTTCAACGATTTGAAATGACTTAATGAGGTATTGATTTCACTGCTCGGCATGGTCTGAAACACTCCCAAAACGGTGGAAGACAACATCACATGGGAGGGGCCAGAGCGAAAGGTGCATTTCTAATGAATACAGTAGATGAGCGCCTGTCAACTTGATTATTTGAAATGGATGCTTTAGAATTAGAGAAATGAATTATTTAATTGGGGATGAAAAATATGAGTTCATTTTACTCATTTGGAATTCAAAATTGGAACTGAATCACAGGCATTTCAGGAAACATAAAAGTTTAAAAAACTAGCATTAGAGATGAATTATAGCAGTAAGTTATTTTTCAAGCCAATTTTTAGTTGTTCAAACCAGAAGAATTGGAGGAAACCTTAGAGTGGAAATAAGGCTCTAGGGAAAGGAAATAAAGAAACAGTTCCTTTTGCATGTTTCCTAAATACCCACTGGTGGCTCTTAATGAGCTGCATTATTGCCTTTTGGCTCTGGAGTTGGATAGAGTTCCGCCATAAATTAGTGAGATGGAGGGAATTTGAATGAAGATACTATACAGCAGGCATACTGGAAACCTCTTCCCCATATTCCACTTGGCTAGATTTTGTTTCATGGATAAATTGTTGGCATCCTTACAGATGTCTGAAAGTTACCCAACTTTACAAAGAACTTTCTAGAATCATTGGGTCTCACCTTTGCCAATTAGGTAAATTTACATTGATCAAGCACGTTTCCCTAAGGCATTTCCTCCTACCCTTCCTCTTCACTCCATCTTTCATTAAGAAAACCCAGCCATTGATGATTTGTCTGAAAGAAAGAAATTTTGTGTTCCCCATGAACACAGAGTGACTGTTTCAAAACAGGACAGAATCCAAAGGGGCTGAAACAGACCACCCCATGTCTTTCAAACTTGATCTCTGGTGGATAACTCAATATGAAGGGAAGATGATTTTGAGCCACAGACAATGGAGGACAACCTGGGAGGCAAAAGGAAAAATTCCTGCCTTTCTCTTAACTCTTTCATTCCTTCCTTAATCACAAAATCTATCACCCTTTTCGTAATCAAGAAGTGGTCATTATCCCCTTATCTCCTAGAAAAATGTAGTTTGGGAAGATAGTCACATCTTTACTTTCAGAGTGAAGATGAGTCACCACTCTTTGCTACATGATGACCTTGCTCCTTGATCCCTGACCCCAGAGCCCTTTTGTCCTGCAATAGTGCAGGACATAAGTCTTTGGTCTGCCCTAGGGACCTCAGGATTTATTGCCATTTAAGTTCTCCTTCTGTATGTTATGAAATTTGGGCTCTTCTCTTACTTATCATGCCTAATATTCATTTACTTATTCTTCCAGATTGTGAAGAAGCTCAGAGGAATATTTTCTTTTCCTTAGCCTCCCCCCCAGACCAAAAGGGTGGCACTGTTTACCACAAGAAGAAATGCCCACGCAAATGAAGTGATTCTAAAGTAAAGCAGCAGAGGCTAGGGCATGCAAGGAAGAATTTCTAGAGAATTGCATATGGAGAGAAGTTCTGAGTCAAGGAAATCTTCAGGAAGAAAACAAGCAGCTTCCTGCAGTAAGGGGAGTTTTCTTAAGGCTCTGGAACCCTCAGAGACTTTCTTAGATTTAAGTTAGATTTGACTTCTTGATTCTAAAAATAATTCTTGGTGTGAGGGCAATTTGCCTACAAGGGCGCATTTGGTGATGTCCAGAGACATTCTGGCTGTCACGGCTGGTTGTCACACGTGGAGAGAGGAAGTGTGCCGTTGACATTGAGGGAACAGAGACCAAGGATGCTGCTGAATGTGCTAGCATGTGTAGGCTGTCGTCTCCACCCCAGCAAAGATGGATCCGGCCCCCAGTGTCAACAGTACAAGGTTGAGGAACCCTGGAAAAAGGGCCATTTCTATGGTCATGGAAAAAGGAAGAGCAGAATATTAGGAAAGACTTAAGTTCTGATGGGTGAAGGAGGAAGACAAAGACATGGTAAGATAGCTTCGTGGTCTTTTCAGGTGTATGGACACAAAGAGATCTCCAGACAGATGTGTGACTTAGAATCACTTTGTCTACCTGCCCAGAGCTTCAGGGTTGTAACTGATTTACATATAATATGTTTCTATCAATTAAGTAGTTAGAATAGATACAAACCACAGTGAGTGTTTAACAAGGCTTCACTGTATCTCTTCTGTTATCAGTAATGATCATTTATTAAGCACCTACTGGACTCTGGGACTGTCTTCAATATATTTCAATATATTCACATTTAGTTTCTTTTTCTTTCAGACAATAACCTACTTCAGCTCTCCTCACAAGCATAGTTTAAAGGTTTCAGAAACAGAAGAAACTTCTCTTTGGTTCCTAGCTTTTCCACATGTAGAGAAAGTTAGCATAGAGAAAATAGCCACCTTGGGATGGAAAGATTTTCAGGGCTCCTGTGCATGGAAGATGGTCCTCTGCACTTGAAACATTAGCAATCCTAAAGGGCCCAAAGGAATTTGCATATCACCACCTAAAACAATGTTGTCCTTGGTCCTGGACTCTGAAAGGAGAAATTGGCTCTAATGAACTCTAATATCCCTTCCTAAGAGTCTCAGATTTGTCCTCTGACAGCCAATTCAAAGTGAGACTTACCCCCATCAGAGTAGGCTGCAGTTTGTAACCATTTCTTTCAGGGGCTTTAGGAAGCTGGCAAATTAGATGCCAAAATTACTGAATATGTGCATTTTCCTAGGATGACTTTGTATGTCTGCATGACCATCTAAATAAGTCTATGATCTGAAAAACCTAAGATCTCCTGCCGTTAGGTGTGATGTTAGTAAGCTTCTACTCTCTATGGCTGTGAATAGAGGAAATTATCCTGTACCCCTGCAGACCTGGGGAACTACCTGCCAATGTGTGCTATTCATTCCAGGGATGCAAGGGAAAATCGTCAGCCCGATGATTCAGGATCCCACCTCTTTACCCAATGTGCTGCTGGTAGATAAAGGAGAGTTGATATGAACCCTCATCACTCAGAGTTACGTGTGGGATTTGTGAGGGCCAATAAGGGACATTCAGCTTTCTGTGCTGATTTTAGAGTCAGTATAGAGATAGGTCAGAGAAGACAGATGGGAACTGAAAAGAAAGTTGGCTTTGTTGTTGATTAAACTGCAGGAAAAACATAGTTTTAAAATGTAGGCCAAGTTGGCTTAGTAATAATCCCCGTGAATTCGGAAGATTTCCTCCAGCTGTCCCTGGTCCAATCAGGCAACCACAGGTGAGCTCCTTTCCTTTAGCTGGACAGAATGTCTACTCTGCAGGTGTTTGTCTGTCTGAAGGGACTGAACCTGGTATTGCTCAGCGGTGTCTCCTACCCTCACCTTGTGAATAGGTCTGTCCTCCCAACGGGAGCCAAGAGTGTAGGGGACAGCAATTTTGCATGACAATTTCCCTTCCGGGGTGATGCTGGCTGTGTGGTCCCCTCTTCCAAATATCAGAAGTTAGGAATACAACATGGGTAGAGAGACATCTTGAGTGATAGTTCCAACACTGGAAATAAGAGTCCTTTGAGGGTACGTGAGGCAGAAAGAGAACTGGTCACAGAGATATCTGAGAGACTGGCTCTCGTCTCTCTTATCGGATCTCTTCTACCGCTATCACTTAAGGTCAATCGATGAGAGTCAGAATATTTCAAACTTATTTTTAAGGAGAGGTGCAGTCAAGAAAGGAGGCAAGTAGGCAGGCAGGAAGATAGAGGAGAAAGAAGCATTGTATTTTATTTTCATTTAGTTGTTCACACTGGTTTTTTGTCCCAGATCCAGGACATGAACCCGGGTCTTTGGGTTGTATGGGGACTGGACTGTGCTCCTTCAGAGGTGGCTGACATAACTGCTACTCCCAGGGGTCAGATGTTGTTAAGTAGAGCTAAAGTGTACTGGGCGGGGGTGTATCATAACAAGAAGTGTGGAAGGGGGCCTCAGAGCAGTGATTCCCCACATAAACCGTGAGCTGAAGATGTGACGTCGGAGATTTCCTTGCCGTGTGCCTTATCTCACGCTGTCTTCCATGGCCCTGCAGAAAGTTCCCTGACTTGCTATCCAGTATTCTGTGAAATTTAAATACTTTCAGGTTGTCACTTTTCTCTGGTAATAATAATAGTTACCTTTGGGGAAGGTCAAAGACCCAGCCTTTTGGGAAGGCCGAGTCTCCAGGGCCTTTGACGTCTCACCCGTGTGTTGACAATGTCTCAGGTCGTCTGCTGGGTCTTGGTTTGTACTAGGTAACCTGCCTGGTGCAACAGTCAAACCCACACTCATTCACCCTCCAGAGGCTATTAGTCGGAATAATGAATTACATGACCACCCCACTTTTTCTGTAATGTTAAGCTTTTTGTTTTTAAAAAAGAATGGATTCATTGTTACTTGTGTAATTAAATTAGTTTTATAAAAAGCTATGACACAATTTCTGCCTTCAAGAATAATAATCTGATTATAATATGAAGCAAGCATTAGTGTGGTGCTGTTCACCTTACAGAACACCTTAACAAATATATTTGACAATTATATTTAAAAGGTTGAGTGGTAGGGGGTTAATATTTTTTGAATAGATAAATGGATAGAGGAAATGTCGTGAAAGACATAGCAGACATTCATATATTAGTTACACATAAATTCTCAATGTCGTATCCTTCTTGTGTACTTTTGTTCCAGCCTGTCTTATTGTGTGTGATTTCTTTAACTTTTTCTAAGTGCCCAGTGATCCTTGAAAGTATGCGAGTTTTCCAAAAAGTTGACGTTTCTTCCTTACTCCTCATTTATACTTTTTAAACCTCTAATTAAAACACTGTATTTTTCCAGCCTCCATCAAATTGCCAGTTATTGTTCACTGTATAAAGTGAGAGAAAACTGGTTAAGTGAATGAACATTCCTGGTCTCAACACACTTCTGTGGGGCATTGTTTCCTTATTTCTTCTGGGTGACATGCAGCCATTCTTTGCATATGGCTCTCTGGTCAGGTCCTCCTACTGTGTGGCAACACCCAGCCCATTGTGTCCCTGTTAAATAATGTCTGACACACAGAGGAGAAGGAAGAACCTGGATAAGTCAAGATGATTACCCAACTCTCTTTTCCTCTCTTCCTGGGATGACATTTGCAATGGTGGGATTGGTAGTATTTCATTCAATTCACACTAGTTCCAAGAACTAGTCCTCAACCCTATGGCCCTAAGATGGTGATACTTCCTGTTAAAGTAGGAATCGATGGTGAGCCCTGGTGGCCCACATGTTGAGTCTGTGGTTTTGGCCTCATGTAAAGCCCAGGAAACTGAGTTGACCACCTGGCACCAAGAAGAACAATGAAATTGAACAACTAAATAAATACGTAGATGTGTCCTTCTCTCTCTTTCTTCCTACCTACCTACTTGCCTTCATTCCTGCCTACTTTCTACCTCAGGAAAAATAGGAAAAAATTTCTGAATTAATGATAAGTAGCCACCGCTCCAAAGTCTCCCTCTAAGTTGTCCTGCCACCAGTTTCCTAAACTCTCCATTCAGACACCCAGGGATGTCCCAACAGCTAGCAAATAAGGGTCAACACCTGGCCTAGCAAGGGTCTACTGGGAGCATTCTCCCACCTGCTCTGATTAGCTAGTGCCTGTGCCGGGAAGGCTGCTTGTTCTCTGGTATTTTCTTAGGTGGTTAACCATGAATTTGGCATGACAGTCTACAATTAAAAAATATAAATCAAGCTAGTACTTTGAAATTGAGCTTAATTCTTTCCTGATTGTGTGTGTGTGTGTGTGTGTGTGTGTGTGTGTGTGTGTGTGTTTGTAGTAATGGTCATGACCCAATTTTCTATCTTTTAGGGTGTCTACAATTAATGATGGACAATCAATAATGCTACCCCAACTGTTTTTCTTTCATAGAAAATTCTTTTTAGGTTATTTTCTTTAAAAAAAAGTGGGACTTCTAGTACCTGGCAGATAGTTATCCTGTTTGTGGAGAACTTTAATTGTGGAACATTCTCTGCACCTAGAGGACACTTTATCTGTGGAGGAAATTACACAAGACGACCTACAGTCATTTCTCAGAAATGCTCTTTATCACAAAGAGCAATATCTGATGGTCAGAGGAGGGGTTTCTTTCTGCATTCAAAAAACTTTTTTTTCCTGGTTGATCTTCTCATAACCATTCTCTCCATATGCATATTCATGAGCACTTCAAAGCATTTGAGAAATGTCACAAACCTAAAAATCCACATGGTGCTGGTCCTGATGTCTCTCTTTGGGTAAGAAATACACTTTGCCGTATTTAGGCAAGCAGTCATTAGGTTGTGAATAATTTATGTCAATGGAATAAATGAATGAATAAAGAACTAAATGAATGCAAGGTCCCAGGAAGAATTTTTTTAGCCTTTATAGAAAATTCACCAAAGATGGAAACTTTGCAAACTCTGATGACCTGTTTCAATATTTTATCATAGTGAAGACCAAGAGTTTCCCCTCATGCCCAACCGAATCGCTCTACTTTTCATTTATGGTGATTTCTTCTTCAGTATTCCAGATGGATTTTCTTAGTCTGGATCCAATCCTGTTGACAAGGCAGACAGGAGGAAAGAAAGGTCACACCTGTATTATAGGAGTCTGGATTTCTAGAGAACTCTAGAATTTCTCTCCCCTTATAGTACTGGGCGACCTTTCTTTTGTTCTTTCTAGATAGCTGATTATATTTAAAAGTGCCCCCAAATTGCTATTCACATAGCTAAAGCAAGTGAGGCTAACTCTCTTTTTGTATATCTTTTTGAATATCAGGTCATAGTTCAGCTTTCGATATTCAAAGAGAAGAAAAGCCTATAATTGTAAACATATAGGGGAAAAGTGCTTTTTCCAATTTTCTAGAAAAAAATGATCTTTTTACTGTCTATGCTCCAATCTAAAAGTAAGAATTCTATATTTTGCCTCTTGAGATTGGCCTTTTACTATGAATTAAGATACTCTCATTGACCTTCCTCAAGAATAACCAGGAAAGCACAGAAATAAATTTCATCATGAGAACCCCAGAGCT